>JAYMSP010001988.1:0-27138 GCA_036897095.1 Plantago elongata | reverse complement strand
ATGAGAGTCACCCCATTCCTCACCTATAAAAAGGTCTCATTGGTGAAGTAGAAGTTTTGCACCAACAGAATTCTTCTTCTCCTTCCTTCAGTCTCTGATAATCTAGGCATAAACTGAGTTCGCCAGAACAGCTAAGCAGTGCAGCTAACCTGTTGGGTTTCGACCGTTGTATCCTAGGAAACAAGCGTCCACTGAATCCTCAAAGCACTATAGGTGAGGGGGCGTAATTGTTTTAAGGAAACTGTGCAAGCATAGGCCTCGGATTATTCTTACTAAAGGCAGTTTGTTTATTTACTTTCTGTTATCTTCGATTGTTATACACTGGGACTAACAATTTTAATGGAAGCTACTTTAGATTTTTTATTGGTCTACCGAATGGTAAGCTACCTATCAAGACTTTTATTTGGATATTACTTGGAAGGTGAGACTAATCTCTATGAAGTACAGCTCGATCTTAACTTGATTTAGTGCTTATATAATTCTATAGTGTGTATTTAATTAGAGAGTGAGGAGTCCAGTAATTCATGATTGATACCTTTGGTAGTTGTGTGTATGTTTTAAAGTACTTAATATAGATAGGGAATGATAGTTGAAATGGAAGGGCAACCACATGTTCGAAGGGTCCCGGAAGTATTGGATAAGCTCTTACACCCATACCTACCAAGGAAAGCATGCATGCATGCCTTGGTAGAAGATCAAGAACCACGTAGGTTTCCTTGATATATTATACCCGCCAATGGGAGCATGCTTGCATGCCTTGGTGGAGGATCAAAAAGCACTCAGATTGCCTTGATAAAATGCCTACCAATGAAAGCATGCTTACATGCCTTGGTAGATGGATATGAGCAGCAATATATGCTGGGAGTATTATGAAAGAAAAAAGGCTTATCTAGTATGGCTGGTGGCTTGGATGGACTGTTGTTTGTACTGACTACTATACTATTATGATCTACTTGTGGGTGAGGAACGAAACATAATTTTCAAAGGTAGAAGGATATGCCGTGACTTTGAATTACTCACTGTCTAATTGGTGCCATGCATTATTATAGTAGCACTGATTTATGTTATCTGATAAGCTAATGATGTAGTGGGGTTTCTTCTGTTCGATTATACTCCAAATAAAGTTAAGTATGGCAGATTATGGGAACACTCTACCTTAGGGGTGAGCAAAATCAGAACCGGACCGAAAAATCGGTCCTCGGTCTGGTCCGGGCCCGACTCGGTCCGGTCCTCGGTAGGGAGGATTTCAAATTTTCGGTCCTCGATCCGGTCCGGTCCAAAAACCGACAAAATCGAGTATCCACCGACCAGACCGATTAGAGTATATATATATCTTTTATCCTCCTCCCAATTAAACCCTAACCCCCAATTCCAAACACAGCCAGTCAGCCACACCCACACTTTGCTCGGTGCTCGCCTCTCCTCCGCCTCCGGCACCCCCCCGCAGCCATACTGCTCGGTGCCCGCCTCAGCCAGTCAGCCACACCCACACAGCCACACTGCTCGCCGATTCAGTCTACACTACTCGCCGATTTGCTCGCCACTGCTCGCAAAGGCTCATGCTCTATCTTCTTTACCGAGATTCAGTACGACTTCCCTCTCTCTAAGGTTGACTTTCTACTAGCGTAGCTTTTACAAGGAGAGCACTCCCTGGCATAGTAAATCTACATCTGGAAAACCTTCTAAACGAGCTTAGGTGCAAGGCGTCGCACCTCATTAAAATCATATTGGCATACTCTCCTAACAAAGAACAGAGCCGGTGGGAGGAGCCACATTGCTCGCCGATTTGCTCGCCCGCCTCTGCTCGGTGCTCGGTGCTACTTGGTTTGTGTGAAATTCTTCAATTTTGTGTTTATTTGATTGTATGAGGTCGATCTGGTTATGATATTGGTTTATTGGGAAGTTCTTGGTTTGGGGATTCTTGGGTTTCGCATTATAGGGGTTTTAACTGGATTTTGCTTTCCTTGTCTAATTTTATGTGTTGAGTGGTTTGCACCTGGGTACATTTTATCCAGGATAAGGTAATATAAAAAAGGAGTATAAATTCTGTTTTTTCTATTTATTTTTTTTTGGTAAAAGTTGGTCCGTTCGGTCCAAGCCCGAAATCGGACCGACTTTTTCAGTCCGGTCCGAGCCTGGACTGATACAAAATCGGTCCGGGCCTCGGGATTCAAAAAAACCGAAAATCGGTCCGGGCCTGGACTGATGCTCACCCCTACTCTACCTAGTAGGTGGTTCCTAGTTGTGATTCATTAGAGTAGTTCTGTTGAGATATTCACCTTCAAAACACCCTACCTAGTAGGTGGTTTTGGATGTGGTTTTCTTGAAGTGTTACTTAGCCTCTAGTAGTAAGGTGTGGTTTGTCTACACATGTCCAATTTAGTTTAGCTTGCTCTTTTTAGAGATATGTCTGGATCCCATTTGATCGACTTGTATTTAAATAGTTTTTTTGGAGTGTATATATATATATACATAGTTCTTTCGTCAAAATAAATAAATAAATAATTTTATATACATATTTATATAACGTTATGAAATAAAATAGAAGTGATGAATTTCTATTGAATAAATGAAAAACTAATATAATGAGGAAGGAGTTTACTATTTTAGTCCGACAACTATCTTCCATCAATTATCCTTATATATATAGTATAGATGAATATTCTTACTACCTCTGAACGTCGATAACATTTTATATAAAAAATATTACTGACTCGTTATGATATATATTATCATAACGTTTAAGGGGATTGACATACAAAGTATGAGGACGTGTCATATTTAGTCGTTAAAATTAGAAACTTGACTCGGCGTGAAATAATTTCAAAAAGAAAAGAATTCAATTATTCGTATTCTTACGGAAAATAACCCTGATCTCACCTTCAATACCACCTATATCCTCATATCTTTGTATCTATTTTCTAGTTATATATATGAAGAATGTGGTGAAGAACCGCTACTTTACTGTCTTAGAATATAACACAATGCACCGCTGGAATAGAAGTCGCATTTCCATAAACACCACTTAAACAGTTTTCTCCTTACAATTAGTAGTATAAATAGACTGATGGATATTTTTCACTACGAAACCCTAATGTTGCTGTTCTTCCTTTGGTTGTTCAGTTTCCATAGTTTCTCTTGATTCTTCTTTTTACGTCAAAATCTGAAGAACAGTTACGTTTGGAGTTAAGGTTTGCCTTGAAGAACTAATCTTCGTATTTTATCTCTTGCTAACTAATTTTCATCTTTTATCTCATATTATTGCTGTTGCTTTGCTTGCTCTGATCATTAATAGTTTAGTTTAATCCCTCTGTAATCCCTATTTGATTCTGCATATTTATCGGTGTTAACAGATGAGTTTTCCACAAACTTTTGATTCTACATTGGCTAATGACCAGAATGAAAGCAGCTCAGAAAACCAAAATGAACAAAATGAACAAGTCAATATGTCCAAGAACTCGAATGTTTCGTGTATCCATAGATACGATGTTGTGCGAAGAAAGACGACTCGTGATACACTTGGGCGTGTTACTAAGGATGAAAGAGACTATACCGAATATAACATATGGCTTTGATATTGCTAATCAAGTTACAGTGTGTTGGTTGGATTGTTGGTATGGCTTTGATATTGCTAATCAAGTTACAGTGTGTTGGTTGGATTGTTGGTTGGATGGGCGTGATACTATTGTAAATACAGATGACTTGACAGTTATCGATAGATTTTTACAACTGGGGTGTTGCGTAGTTGCTGCTTCTGATACAGCAGGTCAAATAGGCCTCATCATCAACAAACGTAGGTCAAATAGGCCTCATCATCAACAAACGTAATTCTGTTGATTTATTAGCAGCTGATGGATCTTGTATCAAAGAAACGTAATTCTGTTGATTTATTAGCAGCTGATGGATCTTGTATCAAAGATATACCGTCTACTGAGTTGAAACGTGCTACAGAAGATTTTGCTATGAATGATTATGTTATCCTTGACGCTTCTTAGGAAAGTTTTCACAAATTACTGGGGTTAAATCATCCAAGAGGATGTCAAATTTTACATTACTAATGTAGCTTTCAATTTTGGTCCCGTGTTAGTCTCAATTTTAATTACAACCGATGCCTCTCTGTTCTTTAAGGTATACAATGCAAATCTGGAAGATGGCATAACTTTCACATTAAGATGGCATAACTTTCACATTTTGGAAAGAAGATGGATAGAAGATGGATAGCGTGCTGCCTGATATTCCTGAGACAAGGAAGCATTCTATCTCAACTTAAATAAAGCCAAGGAGGCAAACCTCTGAAAAATCAATAGTGCAGAATGCTCTGTTATAAAGTCCAAGAGTTGGAGAATAGTGCAGAATGCTCTGTTATAAAGTCCAAGAGTTGGAGAATCAATGGACAAGATATAAACACTATCTCTATCTGTAAACACTATCTCTATCTGTTGGAGAATCAATGGACAAGATATAAACACTATCTCTATCTGCTCAAAGTTACTCTATTATGAGATTTAAAATTCTCCAAAATACGAGTAAAGCACCCGCTTTTGATAATAGATTTAAAATTCTCCAAAATACGAGTAAAGCACCCGCTTCAATAGAACAGTTGGAGAATCAATGGACAAGATATAAACACTATCTCTATCTGCTCAAAGTTACGCTTCAATAGAACAGTTGGAGAATCAATGGACAAGATATAAACACTATCTCTATCTGCTCAAAGTTACTCTATTATGAGATTTTAAATTCTCCAAAATACGAGTAAAACACCAGCTTCAATATTCATATTCTAGTCATTTTGATATTCATATTCTAGTCATTTTGATGACCTCTGTAATAATCCCTGGCATTTAGATTATTTTGGCCTACTAGAAGAATGTATCGTTTTGATGATGGGAGGTTCCTACAAACCCCGTGAAACTCCTGTAAACTCTAATTCTAGTTTATAATAAATAGGATTATTTCCTTTATTGAAAAAAAAAAGGTTGCTGCTTTCTTTTCTTATGTGATAGTTGTTTTCTATTTAGTTATTATATAAGATAAAGTGGGTATTAATTTACTGAAGATGTGTCTGTTCTTATATAGAGTTTGGTTTGTGCTGTGTAGGGATAGGATTATGTGGATCCTACGGTCTGAGGGTTTAGGAAGTTAATATATTTATTAGTTTCTAGAAACTTATACTAATTGGATTAGGATCTTGTTTTTTATTGAGAAATATTTCTATCTTGATACTAATTTGGTCCATAGTGCAGTGTACTTGGAAAAAATATGTTTGTTTTTCTTTGTACAGGTCTTGTGGTGGCTTATGGTGTGAAGATAGTTCTTTGGTGCTCAACCGAAAGCCACAGTTGCTAGAGGCTGGATGCGTTTGAAAGTTTAGAAGAGATTTTCAATTGAAGTTTTTTTCCCTCTCAAGGATTCGAAACTGGAAGTTAAGGTATACTTTTGACGCTTTGATATGTTTCCAGGAAGAATGGTTTGGTCCATACCTATTACTCAAGCAGGATAAACAGATGATTCTCTCTGTGATCAAAGGGTAACGTACATCATTAGTTCTTATTTGTCTATCACACTCTGGTAAGGCTTAGCACTATGAAGTATAGATTTCTTTAAACTTTGATGTTGTGCTTGTAGAATCCTGTCTTGTGAATTTACCTAGGTGGTGAGGCGTCCAGTATATCATGACTGGAACTAATTGGAGATATGCATATGTTTTAAATTGCTTGCTCTAGGTTGATGATGATAAAGGATGCAGGAACGCAGTCTGAGGTCTGAAGGGTTATTACAATATCAGTGTGCTCTATATACTATACCTACCAATGAAAACATGCTTGCATGCCCTGGTGGAAGATCATGAAACATGTTATTACCTACCAATGAAAGCATGCTTGCATGCCTTGGTGGAAGATCAGGAAACATCAATGTATGCCTTGATGAAGAAAAAATAGAAAATGCAAAAGAGAAAAATAGAGTTTAGCTGGTGTTGATGGTGACCTGGATGGATCTTTGGCTATTTTCCTGCTAATCTATTGTTGTATAATTGTGAGTGAGGAACTCAGACATATCTTCCAAGTGGGAAAGGACATGCAGTGACTTTAAAATACTTGCTTCCTAGTTTATTCCAGTCATTATTCTACAAGCACATCTCTCTGGTTACTGATAAGCTATATGATGTAGTGGGGACTTGCTTGATTGGTAATGGACAGATATGAGTTATTGTGTCCCAGACTGTAGAGCAATCTACCTAGTAGGGGGCTCCTAGTTTGGCACACATATGGATTTGTTGGCCTGAATCATTACAAAAGCAATCTACCTGGTAGGGGACTTTTAGCTAGCGATTACACTTGATGATATGATGGTTTAGGTGGTACCTTGTAGACCAACCCGGATTATGTTGATTAGTGATACGTCTGGATCCCATTGGATCGACTTGTAATGACACTTATTTTTGGAGTGTATATATATAGTTCTTGCGTCCAAAAGAAAAGATGAACAATTGCTTTTAAAGCTTTGCCATTCCACATTTCCATTTGTAATTCATCAATTTAAGATTTACAATTGACAAAAAATTATTTTGGACCAATTCTTTTTCATATTTTGTAATTTCCACCACAGCCTTTTATTTCTCTATCTTCTACTAAACACTATAGTGATGATTAAGGATACACAAAGTGCATCCTGAAAGGGTTAAAGTTATGGTGGTATAAACTTAGAAAATATTAAAATATTTTAATTATGACATACATTTTTTATTTAGATTTTGATGTAAATTAAAAAATGTTTTAAAAAAATTCTAAAGGTTTCGGTGTAAATAATTTTTATGATATGAAGTTTATTTGCTTGGTACAAGGATTGTAAAAAAGTACAATGTTTCATTAAAGACTACAATTTAATTTTTTTTTAGAAAAGTCCAACTATATCTTAAGTATGATTTTTTCGTGTGTCGGGTTATAAATCTAACCTGGATTATCTGTTCGTTGAAATACCGGTGTTGGTAACTACAGATAACGAATCTCCGTTATTAAGGGATATCGTTGAAGTATCTGTTGACTTCAAAGGTCCTATTTCCTGATCCAAATCCGGCACTTGGAGGTCTGTTTCCTTCATCATAGGTATTCGGTTAAATCCTATAAGTTACGTATGTCCTAGTAACTATTTTATGCATGGTTAGATTTTGAAGTGATTGATAGGCTTGGTTGTTTCGGAAAAGAGTTTGAATTTTCTAGTGCTTGAACCTCGATTGTCAATTTGTGTTAATTTTGAGCTCATTTTGGATTTACAGTAACGTCATGTGCATTCCCATGCGCCGAAGTTGTAGAGAGGTCACATTCGGAGGTCTGTGTACTCTGTAAAATGGAGAAATATTATATTAGCATGTCTAATGTCTCGCATTAATATGTCTAATGTTTTGCATCCGTGTGTCTAATGTTTTAATTTTAGTGTGTCTAACGTTTTAATTTAGTATGCCTAATGTTTTACTTCAGTATGTCTAATATTATGTGATAGTACATCTAATGTTCTACTTTAGTGCGTCTAATATTTTTATTTATAATGTCTAACGTTTTAACATATGATGTCTAGCGTTTTGTAGAAGATAAATTGAAAAAAGGAAAGCAAAAATCAATCCCGATGGAAAATGTTCTTCGTTCTTCTCCTATTCGAGAAATTCCTCCATCGGGATTCTATGTAAACCACCCGAATTTTGGCGTATTACTTCTTCCTAACACGACATGCTAGATGAGGATTAGGACTAGTATGTGCACTCGTCTTAGTTGGAATAATGAGCTATTGGTTACAAAACGAGGGTGATGTTAGCATGGGGATTTAGATGAAAACGGTGGAAAATCTTAAAATTCTTGCTATTTACCAAGACTTTACATTGAGTTAGGAGTGTAATCTTGTTAGTAAGTGATCGATATTGTGACGGCCCGGTAAAATTTCTTAATGCATCTCTAACTATTTTCTTTCAAAAAAAAAAAATATTTGCAAATTAGTTATATTTTTAAAAACTCTTTATGAATTAGTGCTACATAAAAAACATCTTGCAAATTAATGAAAAACATTTTGCAAATTAGTGATATAGCTAATTTTAGTAAAATTTCATCTAACTAAATTTCCTAAATTTTCTCTCTACAGACTCTACAAACTCCATATCTCATCAAACTTCACCAATTTACACTTCTTCCAAGCATCCGACAGCTCACCACTAATCTATCTCAACTTTCAGAATCTATTTATTTTCACATTAAATTTCTTCTAAATCTCTTATAAAGAAGCATCACCATTATTTATTCCAAGCATCCAACATCTCACCACTGATCCATCTCAACTTTCAGAATCTATTTATTTTCACGTGAAATTTCTTCCAAATCTCTTATAAACAAGCATCACCATTATTTTCTTCCAAGTATCCAACATATCACCACTGATCCATCTCAACTTTCAGAATCTATTTATTTTCACGTGAAATTTCTTCCAAATCTCTTCTATACAAGCATCAACATTATTTTCTTCCAAGCATCCAACATCTCACCACTAATCCATCTCAATTTTCAGAATTTATTTATTTTCACGTGAAATTTCTTCCAAACCTACTTATAAACAAGCATCACCATTATTTTCTTCCAAGCATCCAACATCTTACCACTAAGCCATCTCAACTTTCAGAATCTATTTTATTTTCACGTGAAATTTCTTCTGATTCGACTGATAGGTTTGTTTATTTGATAATTATTAGGATACTGAAATATATTTACTTTATTTAGGAAGGATATTTTAGTCAGTTAATATTTAATCACTAAATCACAAGAAAGATATTATGTAGTACTAAATCATAAAAAAGAATTGGGGATGACACCAATTTTTCATTCTCCCAAAAAAATTAAGGTTTTGCGTACGTAGCTATCAGTGAATTTAGAAGATCGAAGTACAGTCCTGGAAAACCGGATTTTGAACAATATTATATATGTGAAGATAGAGTTTTTTTTGGGAACCTATACACAATAGGTCGAATACGAGTATCGGTTGAGGCTTAACTGACGAGGATAGCAAAGTATATTATACGAGGTACCACAACACAGTATAGCGCAAAACATTGAAGAAGAAGAATTATTCAATAGAGATTGGACAAATAAAGGAGTAATTAAGTTAACATTAAAAGTGGTTATAACTAATATATTAAGCTTTAGCTAATTACTAAAGTCTTCTTCCCTATTATAACAAAATAGAGAGTGAGAATGAAATGTAATTTAGCGAGCGGTGAAGGACAAATCGGAGAATTGGGGGTCGGCGACGCTGGATTGGAGGACGAGGAAGGCTCCTCGTGCCCTGGCCGGTGGAATCATCTGGAGGATGGAGAGATCGCCACCAGAAATGTGAGGTGAGTCACTGTGTAATCCGTATCTCGATATATACCTGCAAACCCGTGATTGCACCTCATCTTCTCTTATCTACACTCCATAGTACCCTACCCTTACCGATTACGAGCTGAAGCAAGAGGTGGAGGCCATTCAAGCGAGGTCGATTTCCCCCTGTTAATTTAAGAGCTCAACCGAGTAAGATTTTAGCTTGTCTAGTTCGATTCTGATGTTCTTGAGTTAAACTGAAGCTTACTCGATTCTTTCCTTTTATGTGTGCTCCCTCAAGGAAGCTGGGATCTGGAGTTGAGGAAGAGGGGTAGAATACAGACTTGACTTTGGTTGATTTTCTGTTTGAAGTAAGTTCCTTCTCCTCTTGGATTTAATTTAATTCAAACATTTAACTAATGAATAAACTGAAGACGCGTAAAAGACACAGAAAATTAAGAGGAGTCAGTATAAAGACAGTGGGGAAGATATGTATTGTTATGAGTTGTTCACTGTGTTGATGTGAATTAAAAAAAGGAGGGAGACTGGGGAATTGTGAGTACTAGTAGCAGTTGATGAGTATAGGTAGTACTGATGTCGGCTAGTAATGTTAATCATGTGGTAGATTATATGGAGCTAAGTGGTTGAAGTAGAGTAGGTTGTTGTGTGTGCTGTTTGATATCTGTGGAAAAGGGTTGATTGATTTCTTGATTTAGAAAGTAGAGTGACACACTGAAGTAGTAAAAAGGTTGTTAATGGTAAGGGATATATGCTTATTAGAGTTGTTGTGTGTTTATCTGATGATGTCTATGTTTACTTAAGGGTCAGAGGCATGAAGTTAAGGTATGTTTGTTGGAGATGTCGGTTGGTTTGCGAATAAACTGATGAAGCATGGTGTCTTGGAAATTTAAAATGGATTTATATGATGTGTTGGCATGATAAGTCTATATCTTGATATTATGTGCTTGCTGGTGATGTAGGGGTATCAGTATGCTTATTTGAAATTTGAGGTAAAAGTTATTTGGTCCCAAGTAGAACAGTTCACTCAAAGGGTGGAAAACTTGTTAATGATAAGTTATGGATGTAAATTATGCTTCTTGGAGATGTTATGTAAAGAACCTGTTTAAGTTGTTGATGTTGATGTGGGATTCTAAGGGTATGTGTCTATAGCTAAGTAATTTAGTGTTATAAAGCAATCTGCACATGCTGAAGAGGACCTGGACTGAAAGGCTGATAAAATTTGTGATTATACCATCCACAATTATGCTCAACTGAAATGAAAGTGTGTGATGTGCAGAAAGGACACACTAATAAAAAATGAACCATGAAAGTCTGTGAGTTGGTAGCAAGATAGCATATCTGAACCTGGTCAAATACTATGTTATTTACATGAAATTGCTTGGAACCTGGCACTGTACCTGAAAATACTTGGAAGGAGAAACTTGCATACCTTTCCTTGCCAGACGTATATACTTTCCTTCTGACTTCCTACTGAATAACAGTTGTTGTGATAGTTTACTATAAACCTGCACCTAAAATGGTTTGTTCTAATTTTGATACATTGTAGGAGGATAGCAACCTATCTGCCAGAACTTGATCTTTTCAATTGAGACTATAGGTAGTGTTATGAGAAATGCTAGTATGACTGTGATTTTATTTACTATTTCTTAACCTAAATTCATGTGTCTCCCTAATCTGACCTCAGGATTTTGATCCACTCCCTGTATTTCTACTGAGTAATGTGGTAAATTGCCCTCCTTGATTTGTTGGTTCTCTAGGGTGGCTGCTGCTCAATAGTTTATGACCTCAGTTCATAAAACTGCTATATGAGCAACATAGTACTGTTGTATGTTGTCTGATGCTAGAAAATATGAGTTGATGTAGTGTTGCATGGGTGTTTGATCATGACTGATTTAAGCTTAGTTAATGCTACTTGCTATAAATGATACTCCCAGTTACTATACTTTATGTGATTTATTAAAGTTAACCAGCTAGATTATAAGTGAAAATTTAATGTCTAAGTGAAATGTGGTTTGATCAGCATGATGTGGTGTGTTGGAATGTTTCTTAGTGAAGTACTGTCCACTGTGATGATATGGTGTGCTGACATGTTATATGCTGAGTGAATTGATTGATAAGCATGTGGTTTATAATTAATTGAATTTAAATGAGGTTCAGATACATGTCATTTTAGTTACTTGGATGCTGGATTTGTGTAATTTGTAATCAGCAGCTTAATCAGCAGCTTAGAAACCTGTCTTGATCATGCTTGTGATAATTAAAGGGTGTGATGTAAAAGAAAAGCTATCTCAAATGTTTCTACATGTATTTAAATGAAATTAGATGCTTCTGATCATATGTGCAAGCTTATATGAATATTGAGACTGCTTTGCTTTCATAGGGGGTAGTTGCTTTGGTTAAATTGGAGTAGATAGGGGAGTACTGAAGCTGTATAGACCCATAAAGAAAAGAGGAAAAAGGAACAACAGAGAGGAAAAAAGCAAGAGAGAGCGGAATTGAAAGGAAAGAAATTGAATGGAAATAGGACAAGAAGAACTGGGACAGTAAGCAACATAATTAAAATTAACATCACTTAAAATTGTTATGAAAAGATATAAAGCAAATGAAAACCAGAAGCAAGCCTAATGGACTTAGAAGCTGAAATGAAACTTTTAATTTCTTCGGGGAAGTGCTTGAGGAATTGAAGACCAGTTTGGAAACATAAACCAAATCTCAGGTGGGTTCGGCATCCAGCCCTGGGGAAATTCAAGCTTCTCTTTCCTTCCAATTTCAGATATACAACTCCGAATTTTACTTTGAGTTCACTGGTTACTGCTCTCAATTTCTGTTCTGCTGGCTGAAAAAAAAAAGAACCTGATCTGATGTACCTTGTTATTGATGCTTTTATTATCTGTTATCCTTCCATCATAGCCTCCTGCAAATGACCCCATCTCTGAACAGATTCTTTTGGCTATCTAATGATCAGTTAGCTGAGCACTATGGAACTGCATGTTTGATATTAACTTGCTTGAAAGAATGTTACTTGCGGAAATTTCTTTCTCTAGGTCTGTAATGAGTTCTGAATATTTGTTTTGTATGCTAATTGACCTCCTCCGTCCAACCAAGGAACTTTAACTGCTGCTCCATGACCAACCTGATCACATCCCATTCTTACTGAACCTAAAACTATCCTAGAACTGCCTTCCTCTTTCATAGATTGATGTCTCCCTCTGATGCAAAACCTCCCAGAGTTAAGCAACTATAGGTTTGGCTTGAATTTATTTTTTTCCATTTCATGCCTACAGCTGATAAATATGAACTGCTGCACCTAAAATTTTGTTGTAGCTGGTGAACATGTTATATTTAGCTAGAGTAAACTCTAGTTGCTAGGAATTTGCTCGAGTGTTGCAAAAATATGTGACATATGTGATTGAAATGTGGTCTCAATTACCTGCTGTGTTGGGGTAAAAAAGAGTCTGTGTTTAACTGGAGGATCATGCAACTTTACTCCTGTCTGCCTAGTTACCACTACAAACCATGTCATGCTTAAACATGTGCTATACCTGCTTAGTAATAACCCTTGGAGTACTTTCAATGTAACAGTGTGCCATTACCTCCCTGGAATGCATGATCATATGTCAATGTGTCGTATTTGTTGACTTCAAATCAAGTAAAAGTGTGTGATATTACCGAGAGCAGGGCCACAAGGTCGTATTGTTGAAGGACCACAGGGTCCAGGATTAGAGCCACAAGGCTCAATGTTGCTCTCAGCAGTTTGGGCCAACCGTGTTTATGATCCACAAGGATCAATGTGTTTCCCGATTTTAGGACAACCAAAGTCCGGAGGGTCCTCGAGACCTCGAGTGTTAATGTGCTTGGTTGATGTGAACAAATAAAATGTGTTTGTGTGAAAGTTGATTGCCATGAACCATGTTGGATGAATGAAAAAAAATAACTTATGCTTGCTGTTGTTTTGTTTCAAGTACTTATTGCATGCCTACTGAACTCTTAATTCATTTACTTATTTGCAACTTTTGTGTGTGGTTTATTGCAAAGTAAACACTATCTTTCGAGCTATCCACCAAGTCTAAGACTTACGCTCGCTTCTTTCTGTCTTTAAATTTCTTTCCCTAGGTAACCGCACAGAGTGACGAGAAGAAGGGTCGGGAAATTTTGAAGATAAACCAAATTGTTTGACTTTAATTTTGGGCATGTATAATATTTAAAGCTTTTACTTTCTTTTGGATATTGTAAATTAAACGTTACAAAACCGTCTCGATTCAGTAATCGCGATATTTCGACTCTGACCTTAAACTGGGGCGTTACATATATCATAGCTACCCTTTATACTTGCCACTTAGTATCGGGTATCACATTTGCTTAGTAGTTTATTAGTATGAAAAGTTGTAATGGGGTTGTGATAAATAACACGATGGTGCGTCATATGCTAAATGGAGTTTTGTAATGTCTAAGTTATAATAACCTACCTGGTAGGGGATTATAACTCTGACATCTTTTGGTAATACCTCAATTGATCGTAGGATTTGCTATGGTGCTTGATTAAGTGATTTCTTTATATATGAGGTACCTAGACGCTTACATGTGAGAACTCGTTGTACTTACTGAAGTCAAGTGCACTTCTAATGCACTTACTTTTTTGGTTTTAAGGTGATAATGAATTTTAGTCATTTCAAAAAAAAATTGATGTTATTATGAATAAAAAAAAAAGTGGATCGGTCCGGGTCAATATGTAAAATTTTATTAATTGTACTTTTTTTAGTAATTTGTAATGGATGGTTTTCAATATCAAAAAGCTGTAAACTTGACAACGAAGCGCATCTTCATAATATGCTTCAACTTCAAATATTAGGTTGGAGGTTCAAGTCACCCTTTTGTCATTTATAAAAAGTGCAAACTTACAATATCCTCATAAGAGATGCATGGGCCTGAGCCTGAGCCTCGCCTTGTTCTCCCTTTTGTTCTTATTCACTATTTGTGCTGAGTAAGCACTCATTTAGCGGATCAGACTCAAATACAAATTATATCATTCACTATAAATATAATTAGCATATTAGAATAGCTTAAAAGAAGTAGAGATATTGTAATTGTAACTACTACAATCAAGACGCTATCTATTCGTACAAAAAACTGGCTGCAAATCAAAGCTAACGCAGAAGACAAGACATAATACGATCAAACTTTCTCAAACTAAGACACATCAATGAACAAGTTGCAAATTAGGGGAAGGAAGGACTAGCCATCTGGAAAATTTCCAATTTGCATTGATCGAGATACACTGGAACATAAGTAAAGGTAATATCCCTTAAGCCCTTTCTCAGACTTAACGAATCTTTCAATTATTGACAACTCTTCAATATTTCATAGAAATCAATGAAATTTATCGTCAAGACTCGCGGGTATTCTCAGAATTAACGGGTCTTTGAAATTTTTGGTATTTCATAAAAATCAACGAAGTTTGTCGTTAAATACTCTCAGATCTTTGAGTTTATCCTCTTGTTCATCCCATCCACACTGCATTAGAATATAGCTGAGAGGCACATAGTGACTCAGTTCACATCTCACTCAATGATCCCATTTCTCTAACTGTGTCTAATGATCCTTATGTTTCTATGACTTGCGATCAGTCACATACCACCGTGACGGAACACTCATCTGATCCTGATCCACCAGAAACACCAGGTCCTATGTCTTCTCCCACTGAGTCTAACCCTCTTGATCGCATAGACCATTCTGATCATGTCACTGTTGTTGGCTCTCCTTATGATCTCTCTTCATATTCTTCACCTACTACTTCTCCACCTACTTCTACTTCTCTTCGATGATCCACCAGACCTAGGATGACATCAAGCAAGCTTCACTCATTCCATCATTACATCATTCCTCATTCTTCACAGACCTCCACTCGGTACCCTTTATCCAACTCTGTTAGTTATCATCAATTGTCTTCATCAAGACTGATCTTCATATCCAATATTGACTCTCTTCATGAACCTAATTCCTTTGCTGAAGCCATCCGATCTCAACATTGGTCTGAGGCTATTAACACTGAGCTCTGAGCTCTTTAGGCCAATGGCACATGGACCATCATGCCTTTACCAATTGGGGCAAACCCATCAGTAGCAGATATGTCTTTAAGACTAAGCTTAATGCCTCTGTTCAAGTTGAACGCTACAAAGCCCGTCTTGTAGCTTGAGGATACTCTCAAAAATACGGCATTGATTATACTGACACCTTCAGTCCGTCACAAAACTTACCACGATCAAAGTTCCTCTCATTAGTTGCTAAAAGTCATTGGCAAATGGAACAACTTGATGTTCATAACGCCTTCCGCAATGGAGACCTTTCTGAAACTATATATTTGCATGTGCCTCCAAGTCTCTCAGCTCACGGGGACGGGAGGATACAAGCACCTCACGCACCCCTCTTGTATGCAAATTACAAAGTCCCCATATGGACTCAAACAGGCGAAATTACTTCCTTTCTCTGAAACATATTGGTTTCATCCAATCAAAGAATGAATACACTCTATTCTCTAAAGTCACAAATGAATCATGTGTATACCAAGTAATTTATGTAGATGATATAGTGATAGCTGGCAATAGCATCACAGAGATCAATAACTTCAAGCTACATTTGAGTCATACATTCAAAACCAGAGACTTAGGGAAATTACAATATTTCCTTGATCTTGAGACTGCAAGAACAAAGGATGGAATTCACCTCGGTCAGAGGAAATATGCAGTGGAAATTGTAGCTACAACCGGATTAACAGGTTGCAAACCGGCAATAACTCCCATTGAACAGAACATGAAATTGAAACCATTCGATGAAAAGCAAGACTCACACTCCACCTAATCCAAAATCCAATGACATACATAAGTTTACTTGGAAAATTGATCTACCTTACCATTACTAGACCAGATTTGTCATATGTTGTTGGCATAATGAGCCAATTCATGGAAAATCCAACCAGGATCCAGATGAAAGATTTATTGAGAATCATCAGATATGTGAAAGGAAATTCGGGATCAGGACTATTTTAACGAATCTTTCAATTATTGGCAACTCTTCGATATTTCATAGAAATCAACTAAATTTATCGTCAAGACTTGCGGGTATTTTCAGAATTAACGGATCTTTGAAATTTTCGATATTTCATAGAAATCAACGAAGTTTGTTGTTAAAGACTCTCGGGTCTTTGAGTTTATCCTCTTGTTCATCCCATCCACGCTGCATCAGAATATAGCTGAGAGGAAGAACACATTCCACCAAAACAACCAGAGGCAATAACGGGCCACGTAAAGGGTCGGAACATCTCATATCGGAAACCTCCCTCGACTCCAACTGGAACGGAAACCTTACTCCTGCCAAACTAGCATACTACTTTGATATTGAGTCTCCTTTCGGCAGTAGTGTAGCATCAGACAAGATATACTCACACGGGACAGGTGAAGTAATCACATCTCATTATGATGTTTTTGGTAAAGATCAAGGGTGTATACATATGTTTGAAAGAAGAATCTCAAAAGGTAAAAAGAACGGCTCAAATACTGATCCTCTGATTCGATGAAGAAAAAGGAAATTGTTGTAAGATCGGATAGCACATGTTTGATGATTCTGTAAGGAAAAAAATTGGCCCTAACACCGCCATAAAGAAAAAATTGAGAGAAACTGCAATTCCAGAAAAGAGAGTTTATTGGAGTGAGGACAATCACTCTAATTGTCCTTGTTTACACGCCCAAGAGAGTAATTCAAGAGATGGAAACAGCAAAAGAAGATTACAGAAGTATTTCCACAAGACAATATATTAAGCTGGCAGAAAAAGAAAACAAAATTGCAGCCACAGGCGAAACTAGTCTAAGCTCTAAGAGAAATGAATTCCAGCTGCGTTAAATAAAGAAAGCAGGTGCATAAAATCAGCCTGTGCAAGCTTGGAAGATCTCTTCTGATCGAAGCCTCCTTTCTTCAACACAGCCATTATTTTTTCCTTGAAATCATTCGTCTTTGTGTTGGCATCGTCCATCTCCATATCATCATCGTCATCATCATTCCATTTAGCGTCCCCCATGCTCATATCCCCCAAAGTGTGGCGTAAAGCAGCTAGACTAGAGGCTATTTCAATGTCATCTGAAGGAAGCCCTTGAGGCATATGTTGCAATGATTGTAAGGTTTTAAAATTCCTCTCTAGTAATTCAAGGACACCCTTCTGCTTGAATATAGCACCCAGAGTTTTATTTTTACGGCTAAAGCAGATTCTAACCAGGCCATCCCATTCCTTGAAGTTTACTGGGGGTAGTGGTCTCCTCGGTTCAATTCTGACCACAGAAGAGTCGACCTTGGGTGGAGGATTGAAATTGTTCTTTTCAACTTTCAGCAGATGATTTACCCGAGCCAGAAGTTGTGTGTTCACAGATAAACGACAATATATATCATCACCAGGCTGAGCAATAAGTCTCATGGCAAATTATCTCTGGAACATAATTACTGCATATCTGAATAATGGACGATGAGCCAGTAACTTAAAAGTCAGCGGAGAGGAAATCTGGTATGGAATGTTGGCCACACAGATATCAAAATACGGTAGATCAACCTTCAACACATCTCCTTGAATGACCTATAAAATCTCAGTCATTTAAGCACTTGTCAACATCATCATGCATTACACTCTAGCCAAATCAGAAGCACTCAATTTCCTGATACAATGACACAAAAGGAAGAATCTAAACTCAAGGGACAACTGACATGTTCCAAAATCGTTCTAATCGAGTAATGTTGTGTTTCAGAGTGCTTATCAGCTAGCTTAAGAGCTAGAAGATCTTATTCGACCCTCTTATAAGCTAGCTGATTCAATAACCTACTTCGAAGCAAGCAGATTCATGCTATTTGGCGAATTTGCTAATTTACTAACCCAAACTAATTCCACTAAAATCGGCTCAATCTAAGCCACCTAATGATCTAACAGACAGGGTTATAATCTCAATTTACACAAACACAACCTTATGATTTACCCGTCAAGATTTATAGACAGGACAAAAACAGGTTTCTTGAATACTAAGCTCTCGACTGATCCGTCTACCCAAAATTCAATCTTAGCTACTAAAATTAAAAACTTTGACATAATTTTAGCATTCGAATCACAAAAAAAAACATATATAAACAAGCTAAATAAGAAAAAAAATTCCAAACGTATACGGGAATCAAGCAATCAATTCAAACGATACAGAAAAAGAAGAAGAAAACAACCTTCAAATTACTTGAATACGGGGTTCCCTGAAACCGGCGGTTCAACTCGAGAACCATACGAGAATCGAGCTCGACAGCTATAACAGACTTGCCGGCTTCGAGAAGCTTCCTAGTAAGATTACCAGTACCAGGACCGATTTCCAGAATGACATCAGTGGGTTTAATACCAGCTTTCTCAACAATAGAATCGACGACGCCAGGGTTTTTTAGAATATGCTGGCCTTTAGACTTGTGGAATGGAATTCCTTGCTGAAAATGGGTGCCGGAACCGCCGGGCTTCTCTTTCCTGATCTTGCCGCCGGCCATTGGTTGCGATTTTCCTAATTATGGTCGGAAGAGAAGCAAGCTAGCAGTATGTACTGCTGAGGATTGGAAAAGGGAGAATCAGGGTTTTTGACCCGATTTATAGTTGGGCCTTGCCTGGATTTCTTGATCTCGCATTCCTCCAGTTAGTGGGCTTAATAATGTTTGGGCTTCATCACAGTTGATTATGGTTCATAGCCCAACCCAATTAAATAAATATATGAGAAATTTGCAAATTAATGATATTTTAAAAAACTTCTTATATATTAGTGTTACATAAAAATTATTTTGTAAATTGGTGAAAAATATTCTACAAATTAAGAATAATATTAAATTTGATAAATTTTCACCTAAATAACTTCCTAAAATTTTCACAATACAAACTCGTTTTCTAAAACATCAGTAGATTACACTTCTTACATCTATTCATGAGTGATTCTTGATAAAATAAGTGATGCGTAGTCAATTATTGATACTTGATAATAATTATCAGAAACTCAAAAAAAAAAAGGATTAAATCATTTAGAGAAGAAGAATGTGAGAGTGATTATGTTGATTGATGCTTGGAAAAGGAAAAACAGATTAGATTGATACTTAGAGAAGAACTATCGGGATTAGATTGAGCTATGAAAAAACGAGATTAAATTTTGTGTTTATTTATATTTATTTAATGATTGATACTTGATGTTTAATATATTGTTAAGATCTTATCATATTATCACGTTAATTTTGTTGTATAATAAGATATTTTTACTGTAATTAATAGATGCATCTTAGTCAATTTATAATTATACACGAAATTATAAGAAAGAAAACATGTAACACTTACGAATAAGAATTATTTGGGGAAGACACCAATTTGTCATTCTCCCTAAATAGATCTAGGTACATACCCAATTCTTTTTTAAATCCATATGCATGTCCAATAACAATTTCAGGTGTAAATAAGTGCTTAACGAATTTAATGTGAATCTAGATTTGAATTTGGATGAGGAGTCGCAAAAATATTATAGATTCAGATTCGATCTTGTTAAAATCCATACCCGTGTATTACATTATGGGTCCAAGAGCATGTGTCGGAGTTTGGACAAGGCTATACCCATTGAGATATAGGTTGTTTAGAAGGTTGTTGAGCTATCCATGTAATATACTTTCTAAAGTTTCAAATCAACTAAAAGATGTAATACCAATGACAACGAAACACAACTCATTTAGTAAGACACTTCTTCTCTAACCATTGAATTGAGATTCGAGTTACTTTGCAGTTAATCTATTATTCATTCTCTGTCGTAAGCACGTAACTAGATGTTAAATTGGAACTGAACACCCCAAAATATCTATTTCTTTGCTATCTTCTTCCTCGGAGCAGAAGTAGCAAGTTGTGGCTTGGGGTGCTTCTCACCCTCACTTGTGTCCAATCAATTGCGAAGGTGGCGGGTAAATGCATAAACGAACGAATAAATCGAACTGTTCGTGAACACAATTTTATAAAAACTAACGAACTGAATATGAACACACTGAAACCTTAAGGAACTGAAAATGAACACCAAAACCTTAATGGATTGAACATAAACAATGAATGAAATATTCAATGATTATAAACATGAATATGCATTTGTTAAACAAACAAACATTCAGTAAATGTTTCGTTCAATTTGTTCAGTTTGAAATACAAACTTAATCAAATTTGAAATTAACACTAAACTTTTGGGCTTAATTGTGCATCACTTCTCTAAAATATAACCAAAGGTGAAAAGAGAGGAAGTAAAAGAAATTTCTTCCGAGTTCCGAATGACAAATTGTCGATAATAATCATGGGCCGTGTGTGGATTTCTTGATGTCACATTACTGCAGTTAGTGGGCTTAGTAATGGTTGTGTCTACATTAATGGGCCCAGTAAAATACCATCATATCTGGGTTTGTGGTTTCCTTCAAGTTCCTCCATAATTCGCGAAGATCAATTTCTTTACTCAACCCATTACTGATTAAAAAAAATAGATCAAGACTTACACCCAATCCAAAATAACAATTTAAATTTAACGTGTTAGAATGCGGATCTAGATTCGAATCTGGATGAGGACCCGTAAAAACTAACAGGTCTAGGTTCACTTCTATTAAAATCTGAGTTCGATTCAAATTTTAATATGCCACTTGCTTGCTTGAACATATAGAGTGTAGGGATAGAAGTAGCACGGAGCTTCATGATTTACTTTTGTAACAGGTTCTCACCAGAGGATATCAAGAACTTACGGGTTATCAGAGTCAGGTTTCAATCCTTGGACTTGCGGGTTATGGGCCCACCATGTTTCCGCTGTGTCTTGTATATAACTTTCTTTTTAACATTCATTTCATTTATTAAATTTCAGTTTTTTTTTAAACAGCAAATGGATGACTCGAATCTCCAACCTAATAGTTAGAGGTGAAGTATTTAACAAATTTAACTGCACTTTATTATCCCATTCATTAAATTTCGAATTGGTTTACATCCTTTTTTAAGTTTGCATAATGAATTTATACTCTGTTCTTGAATCTCCTTTTTATAATTTGCATAATGAATTTATACTCTCTTCTTGAATCTCCCTGTCGCAAGTTTCATGAATTTATACTCTCTTCTTGAATCTCCTTTTTCTAGGTTTCATGTTATCCGTATGACTAGATTAACCCATTAGACTACTCACAGTCGTGACACGCTCACGGTGCACGTTATGGGACGAAACAGCACTCGACAACACAATACGCTGCAGTACTGCGCGTTGTGGTGGATTTTTTTTTTTATTTTTTTTATTTTTGTTTTGGATCGGATTATTTAGGTGATTTAGAACAACTTTCATAACTGCGATATTTTCATTTGAGACTTAGAAATGTAGGAAAAAAACATTGAAGTTCCATCGACGAAAACGCGATATTTCAAACGAAACAGTACATTAAACATGGCAATACGATAACAAACATTACAAATATTAAAGAAGACACACTTAAAAAGAAAAAAATACAAACAAACAGTAGTACAAAGAAATAACACAACCAACAACAAGAAGCCTAGGCAATGCAACAAGACATGAAAGTACAAAAACTACGGGCCAAATTTTCTCCAGACATGCTCCATGAGATCCTGCTGAAGGTGTAGGCAAACCCCTCTGTGGTGCATCCTATTCCTTGCTCGTATGTACTCGTTCATTGAGTTCGGGCGTCTCAGTAGGGGGGGGGGGGGGGGTAAACAGGACGCCCCGGTGCAACTTCTCTAGTCTCCTGGTCAAAATCCTCAATATCCGCGGAGTAGTTCTTGTAAGTATGCCTTTCATCTTCGACAATCATGTTGTGAAGAATGATGCATGTGCTCATTATCATGTGCAACGTAGGTAGGTTATGTGCCACTGCTGGATTACGAATGATTGCGAACCGAGATTGTAGTATCCCAAAAGCTCTTTCAACATCCTTCCTACACGCCTCTTGTACCTCTGCAAACTTTGATTCCTTGTTTGTAACCGGATTTGGAAATGACTTCACGAATGTTGCCCAGTCGGGATATATCCCATCGGCCACATAGTAGCCCTTGTCGTACATGTTGCCGTTGACCTCAAAGTTGATGCTTGGTGCAACTCCATTTAGCACATCATCGAACAAGGGGGATTGCTGAACAACTTGGAGATCGTTGAGCCTACTGGACACACCAAAGAAGTTGTGCCATATCCATGTATCCTGTGTGGCAACCGCCTCGAGCACAAGAGTTGCTGTTTTACTTCTTCCCTGATATCGGCTTTTCCAAGCCTTTGGACAGTTTTTCCATTCCCAAAGCATACAATCAATTAAACCGATCATACCTGGGAAGCCTCTGTTTGCGTTGGTTGCGAGTATTCTGCGCAAGTCCTCCTCGGTTGGCTTTCTGGTGTACTCCGGCCCGAACTTTTGAATGATGGCGGTACATAAATTCTGCAAGCACTCGTACGCGGTGGTCTCCCCAATACGGCAGTATTCGTCAGTAGCATCCGCACAGACTCCTTATGCAAGCATCCTAAAGGCCGAAGTTACTTTCTGCAACGTTGTCAACCCCTGTCAGCCAATAGCATCTAGGCGGCACTCGAAGTATCTTGGATTGTGCTCCAAGATAGCAGCCACTAGTCTGTCAAATAACGGACGATGCATTCTGAATCTTCGTCTGAACTTGTGTGCATAAACTGCCCCGTCGGAGAAGTAGTCCTGAACCAAATTCTTTGCCCTATCTTCACGAAGTCGGTCGACATACCTCGTTTGTGTCTTGGGCGGCTAGTGGCTTCGTTGGAAATGGAAGGCTCGAGTTGGTTTTTTGTGGCTTCGATTACTTGGTAGGTAAGGGTTTGATCTTCTCGATCCTTTTCTCGTCTTCTGACAAGTCTTCATACTCGTATTTGTACTCATTCGAATCGGAATTGGAAGACATTTTTTTGGTGGTTTGGGGCTGCAAATTTGCAGAATGGTGGAGGTGGAAATGTGGTTGTGAGGAGATGAAATGGAGTAGTGGGGTATTTATAGATAAAAAAGTGGGAAAAGTCGGTTTTTTTTTTCATCCAAAATATGTCATGAGTGGTATCAAAATGTAGAGGATTAAAAGTTATGAAATTTGGTGGTTTTGGATTATTTTTTGGATTTGTAGATTAAAAGTTATTTAAGTTTGAAGTTTAAATGAATTTTAAAATTAAACAATAGAATTTAAAAAAAAATGCATTGTGCCGTTGCTCAACACAATGGCACAATTGGGCCTCAGCGAGCTCCTCAACGAGCTCGGCGAGGTCCACTGTATTTGAGCTCGTCATCAACTTGTCGTGGTTGACGACGAGCTCAAATAACGGACTTTCAATGAACTTGTTAGGTGTAGTCTTAGCTTTTAAGTATTTTTATTCTGTAGCTTTTTGCCCTAGGTTACATAAACAACGTTAGCTATTGAAAAGATAGATCTCATGTACTTGTGTTGATGTAATTAAAGACATTGTAATTGAACGCACGACTTGTATGGCAAAATCAGCCGGAAGAAATTAAATACCTTAAAAACAAATAAATTTACTTCAGTTATTGAAAAACTAGACGTATGTCTCCTAATTGGGTTGTATATATCCATGATTATTGAGTTATGAAACTTTATTTTATTAAATTATCTATCTGACCTCGGATTTGCTTTATGTTATTTTATATATGTGAAGAATTTTATGAATATTCTCAATGGCCCAACGGGCCAGGTTTTGAACTTGCAAGGACTACCTCTAGACCCGACACGAGTGGATGGTCTTGAGATAAATTGTTAATCCCTCCAATTAAGCCTCGATGAGGACGTCAAGACTTTAACGGAGATAATTTGTGATGTCTTGCATCCCACATCAATTGATATCGAGTGAAATAGTAGTAAATTAATTTCTAAAACTAAACTCGTGCAGATTTTGATCCATTGGAGACAATATCATAGATGAGTTCTGAGTAACCTCATGATTAATGGACCCGGTCTCAACTTATTTGTGCCCTTCTTTTTTCTTTTTTTTACAAAAACATAATGAAAATTAAGATCTAAAAGCAAAAACGCAAGCATATTAGTAATCGTAAGCTCAGATATGAGGAAGCTTAAGCTAACCTCTAGTCCCTACCAGTAAATGTATCTTCCTCTTTTTTCATCATTTGCAGGAATACTATGCCGATGCCTTTGCTTATTGCACAAGTTGTAGTGCATTTTGCCTCTGCATCGACAACTTCTTTCAACTTGTACTCCATTCTTAACAACAAAATGAAATTCAGTTGGTAATAGATTTCACTTTCAATCATTAAATCGGGGTTCGAGTCACCTTTACTCGTTTAAAAAAGAAGAACTTGTACCCCGTCCTTCCATTTGTCCTCCTTATTTTGATAATTACATGCATGTATGTTTTTAAATAATTTTTTCATTACACGATTTATCATGGTACAAGACATTAGGAGAATCAATATTAACTGAGCCTGGTTATGTTTTGTTTTCTCTTCCTCATGAATGAATATACTAGAGGATCATTCATTACTTGGTTACTCTTTGGAACTAACTTATTAGGATGACAAAATTTTTACGCTGGTACATCCTTCTACACCTCCGATACACAAAACATGGAGCGGCTCACTGAGCGCACATAAAGCGCAGTTTGAAGGTTTGGTAGTGGTGATAGCTATTTTGGTATAGGTTTTTATAACGCAAGGTTATGGTGTCGATGTAGGTGATGAGCTTTGATGTACGTCGCGTGCATCATCCCTCAATCGTTTTCTTCTAATAAAAATTCAAATTTTGGCTGCTTCGAAATTTTTTTTTGTTTAATGCGTATTATAAATCAGAGGATTTGGAGTCGATTGAGCTTTTCATCAGGCTGTTGTTCACTAGAGTTTTATCAACGGATTTCCCAGTTAACATATTAAAATTTGTTTGTAAGCATAAGAAAGCTGAAGTATATGTTGGTCGTGTATCAAGTCTGCAGTGGTGAAAGTTGGCTCTGGGTCCTCAAGACAAAATTGTCCCGATCTGGTGCTGCATTTGTAAATAGCAATATGTCTTCCAAGATTATACTGCAAGATAGAAAGAACTCGGATATAAGTGCATAATCTGAATTTTGGAGGGCCCATTTGTAGTTTTCAAGAATTGAGTTAGAGATGTACTACTATTCGTGAATAGGTCCTTGAAAAGTTATGGCTCTTCAATTACACCACTCAATCAAAGATTGTAAGAATGTGGTTCGATTCAAGTCATCCACAATGGTGAGAAAATAACTATAACCTTGATGTGTCTTAATCGAGTATGGTCCCCAAAGATCGCAATATAGACTTAATCAAGCTTGAACCAAAAGGTTTTCTTCTCTCTTTTAAATGATAGCATATATCACAATGTGAGAAATCAGAAAAGCTAAAATCTGCAGAGTTTCTTGAAATTTCTCCGAGTCTTTCCACAAAGATATGTCCCAACCTATAATGCCAAAGGTTCATGGAGACATCACAAAAACATGATGACAAAAGGAGTGATCTTGATGAGTGGTCTTCAAGTGAAACAGACCATTATGATAATGGATCATCAATCCGGTCGGATTCAAGAAGCTCTTCGATTGATGAGAACCTTCCTGCATTATTGAGCAATGGTTCTTATTGAGTTCAATAGATATATTGTTATCAACTATCAATTTTGATAGCGACATTAAATTTATCTTGAAGCTAGGTACACATAAAACTCCCTTGAGAGTGATCGTATCAGTTAGTTTGACATCTGCCTTATGAGTTACCATTGCATTTAATTAATTTGGAAGCTCAACATATGGTGAAAGCTCTTTTATACTGGATTTAAAATATGTAAGAGAGCAGATGATATGGTGTGTGGCACCTGAATCAAGTATCCAAGATTCTTGAGTATACAAAATATTCATACCTGAGGTATTTGCTAATGGTGTAGCTGTAGATGTTCCTGATGATGAGGGGTTCTGCCTCTCATTCTTGTTGTGTCCCTTTATCACCTGTTGAAGCTGATTGATCTGCTCATTGGTAAAGGCTTTGGTTTCATCAAACTGAACAACATTTGCATTGTAGTTAGATGGAGCTGCTATCATAGATGCGGGACTGATGATTAAAATTTCTTCCTGGATATAGCCTGACACCTCTGAAAAGTCCTCTTCCTCTTATGTTGTTCATTCTGGCATTATAGTTGCCTCTGCCATATCTTGGTAGCTCATTGGTGTGTTTCTTTTCAGGGTAGCCATGGATCTGAAAACATGTATCAATTTTTTGATTAGTAAGCTTACAAATGGGACAATACATCTTCTCATTTCTCTTCAGATGAGAAGTGTGCAGTGTTGCTTCCTCAAAGATTGGTTGGCTGATGCTGCTGCGAGTTTGTCCCTGCTTTCTCTTCTTTCAGTACAGTTGAATATACTTTGTTGATAGAAGGTAGTGGTTCTTTGATGATGATAGCAGCCCTCACTTGATCATAAGGCTCATTCAAACTCATAAGAAATTTAAAAACTTTCCTGGTTTCTTGAATTTTCATGAGCTTCTCTATGCCCTTGCACTTGGAAGTGTTGCATATTGCATTGCAATTGCTGATAGTTTGCTATTTCTTGTCATAACTCAGTTAGCTTTTTGTAATATTCTGTGATTGTATATGTGCCTTGATTCAACATCTGAAGTTCAAGTTCCAGTTGGTAACTTTTAACTTCCAGTGATTCACTGTATCTGATCTTTATATATATATATATATATATATATATATATA
>JAYMSP010001987.1:0-27142 GCA_036897095.1 Plantago elongata | reverse complement strand
CATGGACTCAGTGAGGATAATCAAGCATGCATGAATATGCGTATGAATGCAACAGTACAGCAACCAACACAACACGCGGGTCGGCACTTTTTAAAACAGGGAAACCAGTAACAGTCAATCAGTAATCATAGCACATGAAAAGTGCCAGATTTATAGTACTAAATAGTAACTGTCTGGGGCTAGACCATATGGATCAGGTATTGGTCAAATAACCCGATAGAGAGGAGGAGTGACCTCAGGTGTTGCATTGATGGACACGAACCCATCGCAACCCGAATTCATAACAGTGGAGGAGTGACCTCAGGTGTTGCGTTGATGGACACGAACCCATCGCAACCCGAATATATATGAGTTTGGGTGTGGAGGAGCGACCTCTCAGGTGTTGCATAGAATGATAGGTGCAACCCATCGCAACCCAATTATATAGGACCGTTTGAATAGTCCTTAAAAGTAACAGTATTGTTGTAGGTGGCATCACCCAATATCAGTAACAGTGTGTCGACAGTGTTGACCAGTACGGTTTCCCCAAAATTTTAAAAAACCAGTGTGTGGTTGCTTTTCAAAAATACAGTTTTCGTGCAATGCAGTTCATGAGGATTAGTAAACAGGTTTAGTATGCAAGATCAGTAACAGTATCAGTAAACATGATCAGTAAACAAGTTCAGTAAACGGGCTCGAGGTACAGTATTAATCAGTAACCGGAACAATAGAACATTATGTCAATACCGGTAAGGTATCCTAAGTACAGGTCGTCTACAGTTATACAGTTAGCAATCTATATCGGTAAGCGAGTCGGAGTTAGTCAATCGTCGTCGAGTAGTCGTAGTCAGGGTTAGACAGTCAGGCAAATAACATGAACGGTTATGAAAATGCAAGGAATGAACAGTAGCAAACTTTCCCAAGGCCTGATGCCGAAAGCCAGTTATCACTCACATAATCGTAGTTAGTAGTCGCGTAGTCGGAGTCAGAGTTAGGCAAGCTGGTAAGTAGACAGGAACAGGTATGAAAGAGCAAGGAATGAACAGTGGCACTTTAACTTTCCCAGGGCCTGATGCCGAAGGCCAGCTATCACTCACCTTGAATATCTTGCAAGCTACGCAACTTCGTAATTCCTAATAAATAGACAATACTACTTAACTTTAATGCCCAATAATTTTTATGACTCCCTTAATGTTTCCCCCAACAGAAATTACAAGCAAGTAACGATACGAAATGCACTTACGCATCTACTTCCATATAATCATGTGAGATCGCCCGACGTACTTACTTTACTTCAACAGGTTCAAACGACCTCATAGACAATTAAATACATCAATTAGACATACTCAATCTCAAGCTAGCGAGTATAGGACAAGGCAGACCTACTTACTACGGTAATCTGATACGAACAGTGCTATCCTACAGCTTAACTCAACACAGATAATTCAACTTACACGTAGCAGTCGACCACCGGTCGATATCCACATACGCCGCATACACATGACTCACAACCTCGATGCACAGGTCAATTTAGCTTACACAATCCAGTAGTACAACACCGCGCACACAACATATGGACTCAATACAACACCACAGGCAGATGAATTACCTATACCAACTCTCTAAGTTGCATTTACGAGTAGCAAACCACAGAATCTTCTCAAAATGATCACTGGCATGAACAAATGAAACCAACAGATACGCACCACAGATAAACAGTACCGGACTTGGACTGTAACAGTTCACTACACTACTAGTCGACAGCCAGTCGACATTCAACTCCACTAGACGCACCATCCCGCAGTCACGCATAACATATAGCAACACACACAAGACTCAACTACACACGCAGTAAGTATTTCTAATGCACAGTTGACAAAATTAATACGAGCAGCATACCCGCGACATATCACTTAGCACACGCACTGCCGGCAAGGCAGTGACCAACAACAGACTAACTCAACAGGCAGCACTTGACTCAACAAGGTAGACGCAGCATAACAAGATCGGACTCGACACCCAACAGTTTAATGAAGCGCAGCAAACCAGTATACTCAGACACACACACCATTACACACACGCAGGTCATAGATACTAACCTATCCGAGTAACTCCATAAGTACGCAGACTAAGCATAACGAGACCGACATACAATAGCTTAATTAAACGCAGCAGGCTACATAATTAAACAGCATATTGCAACGATAATCAAGCAACAATTAATCACTGTTCCCATTCCCGAAATTCGACTATAATCGAAAAAGGAAGATAGCACTAACCGGAGAGATTGATCGAGACAAGAGTGAATAGTCGAGTAGGCGGGGAATGGTGGCGATATGAAGCGAGGTGGTGTGGCTGTGCGGCAGAGAAAAATTAATCACACTATTCCCGAAATTCGATTGTAATCGAAAAGGGAAAAGGTCACTAACCGGAATCGATCGTGCGAGACGACACTGTCCGAAAAGTAGGCGCGGTGGTGAGAGAAATTGAGGGCGGTGGTGATGGAACGGGCGGTGGCTTGAGGCGGAAAGAGGCGAAAGAGAGAGCGGAGCGGGTGGTGTGGTGACGGAAATGAGGAGGAAAGACGGAATTTGTAGGGAGGGGTCACCGCCTCACTTTGGCCGGAATAGCTCCGGATGTTGCCAAGTGTCCCGCCCCTTTTTTCTCCAACCGCCACGCGCCCAGTTAACTCCGTTCCACGCGTCAATAGGAGCAAGGCCGTCTTTTCCCGCGGCGGCTAGCTTTGTGGCGAAGAAATCGACTTTGATTGGTGGATCACGGCGGCGGGGAGGAGAATGGAATGGGAAGGAGAAGGAAATTGGAGAAGAAGAAGAAGATAAGTGGGGGTATAATGGTCATTTTACCATTATATACACCTGGTTCTTCTGGACTCCAAACGGCTCGGAAATAAATTCCGAAAAAATATAAAATCGACTTCCGGGCGATATTTAAGACGAATTAAAGCCGTATAAAATTAAAATAAATATTTTTATTTTATTAATTTTATTATTATTTTATCAATTTCATATCAAATGTTTATTCGTAATTAACTGGCGATCATAACCGGTCGTTAATTTCCGAATTTGACTCGTCGTTAAAGGTTAAATATATTCGCACACGTTGAGTTAGTAGTCACTGATCAGTTAAATAATAATATTATTGCTGAGTTAATTTCGGATACACAGAATAAAATTCTCGGCTCTTACATAATTTATATTGACGGGGAGTTTAGATAGGTAACACGATTGATTCAGCGAGGTTGTAGATTTGACATTGTTAATGCGACAATGTGCTCATTCAAAATATGAGATTCATTGAGTCCTCATAGTTCCAAAGAGCATGTGATTGTAGGTAACTAAGTGTTTATTTCACTTAAGATAATTTTAATTTTAGTAATAATACACATTGGAGACAGAGTTGTCGACGGTGATAATGAGAGTAAGATGTATAAGAATTTCAAAGTACATTTTTATTCAAAAAGTGTGATTATATCCATACAATTGTCCCAAGCACGTATATATTCTAACCATGAGCATATACCTAATTCATATCTTGGTCCAGATTATTTTCATACACATATTATTTTTACACCTACAAATGATACTCCATGTAGTCCAATAAAAGATTTCTAGGTTTCCTTATTTGAAGAACCACTACAAATAGCTAACAATAGATGAATGTTTTCCTTAATGTTAACAATCTTATCACATCTATCGAATGAGGGGCACTGGTGCTACCTTCAATAAAAGTGATTTCCATTTAACAACATGCACTAATCATTAATTATAGTTCATTAGATTAATTTATGTATGTTAATTATATTTTACGTGATTATTATTTCTAAACCTTTATTTAAGTCTAGTATTGTTATTGATTTTATATAATAAAAAATAGATCCACATTTCCACACAACTCATATATGATGCTTAAATATCAAGCACATAGCAACATGGAACTATAATATCCACCGGTCAATAGGTATGCCTTACAAAGGGAGAGATAAAATTATCGTTAATTTCATTGATCGAGAAAATGGGGATAAGATTATGAGGCATATGGATTGTCATTATGAGTCCCCATGCTAAGCAGTGTGGTGGATATTAGAATCTCCGATGAATTATAAGATTTATATTGTTAAGAGATTGACATTTCATATTAAGAGTGAGCAGTTTGTTCCTTTACAAGATGGTGGGTGTGTGACACAAGTCGTTAACAATGCCAATGTAATACCCAATCCCACATTGATTGAGAGTGAAAGCGATGAATGGTATATATGTAGACCACCACTCCTCTATGGTATGAGGCCTTTTGTAGATTCCAAAAACAAATTTGTGTGGGTTCCAATCCAAATAGTACAATACTATACCAACGAATGTGTGTAAGATAGTCATGAGTAACCTCGCCTACTCAATGGGCCGAGTCTTGGTCTATTAGTGGTCGGGTTGTTATAATTGGTATCAGGACATGACTATCTAGAACTACATGAACTAAGTGATATGCGGGGTAAAGTGCTAAAATGTATTGGTGGTGGGAGCCACCACTTAAGCCCGCTAGAGTCCTTCATGAACGGTTGGTCTTGGGACAGACAGTAAACCCATAAGAAAGCTCGACGGAGACGTCGAGAATTTAAGAGTGTAGATTGTAATAAACAACATCCCACATCGATTGAGAGTGAAACAAATAAATGGTATATATGTAGACCACCACTTTCCTATATGAGGCCTTTTGGGGATTCCAAAAATAAATTCTTACAGGCACCGATCAAGCGGACAATATTATACCAATGAGATATGTGTGGGACAATCATGAGTAACCTCGCCGTCTCAATGGCTCGGATCTCGGACCATTAGTGGTCAGTTCGTTACAATCAATGCCAAACAAGTGCAATTTTTGCATTGGTTCGAGTTGAACAAAATAAATCATCGGAAATTGACTTATGCTAAAATTACCCGATATCATTGTTGAGAAAATGAAAATAAAATATTATATGTATGAAAGCAAACAAACAAACAAAAAAACAAACAAGGTTTTCAGTTGAGTGTCGTTGATTATGTTGTTCAAAATATCACAAGGATGCATGTGAAGTTATGGGCCTCTTATTGAGTGATGGAGGGTATATTATTGGTTTTAACTTTTAAAGTGGCAAGTCTATGGGGGAATTATTATTTTTTTGCAACACCTTCTTATAAAAATGTTGTTCCTTACACAATATGTCGATGCATGGGTGTGTGGAACAAAACATGAAATCTATTATGAAACGACATTCTATACGATCAATAAATGATACTCAACAATCCCAGTACACTAAATTTACATACTATATAACCATTCTCATATTTAATAACAACCAATTTAAATTTTGTATTCAATTGTCATATCACGTTTAGATATGTAAATAGCTCTGTCGGAGAGTTATTTACAACTTCAATTGGATCCGTTTCGGTTTCGTGAGTAGCCGTTTGACCTCCATCAGAGTTTCAATTTCGACCTACCGAATTTGTTGTTGGAGTTCGGAGTTTTTTTTAAGACGATAAGGAAGGAGGAAGGAGAAAATGGATTGGGTATACTTTAAAATAAATTTGATTGACGTTTAATACAATAATATTGAGTCGTTGTTGTAATTTATAAAATATTAGAGCTAAATGTGAAGTAAATCGAAGATTGTAAATCGCAACCAAGTCCAATTAATTTTATTTTATATTTATTTTATTTACGATCAACTAAAAAACCTGAGATTTTAGGTGTATATGTAATTGTATGAATATAAGTGATGAATATGTAATTGGCTCAAATTTAAGGGGTAAAAAACATAATTTTTCCTTAAATATTTAATGATATAAATCAAATTAACATGTCAAAGATGTCCAGAGATATTGTTGAATATTTGAGCGCATATAACATGTATATGAAAGATAACTTTTTTTTTAGAACCAGAAAATTTCATTGAATTAATCAAAATTACAAAAGTTTAAGTTTAGTAAAATGTTACCACCATTCACTATCAAGACTAACATCTTTGGCCAAGACATGAGCCAAACCATTAGCAGTATGCCTAACAAAATGAATAGAGGCTAACGAAAAAGAGCAAAGTAAATGTTTTAAATCTTGAACAATTCCTCCTGACGAAGCCAGAGAAGAGAATGGATGTTGAATTTGTTCCACAAGCCACTTGCAATCACTCTCGAATATGACCTTGCTGAACTGACCTTCAAAGGCCAAATCGAGTACGCAACGAGCACCCGAAGATTCGCCAACTTCAGGACAACAAATATGCAGAACGGACCAGAATCTCCAAGCTAAAACAAAAATCTGTTCCAATCACGAATGGCAACGTCCAGCCCTACTCTAGTCCCGATAGCAGGCACAGAAGCATCAAAGTTTACTTTAACAAAGTCTTTAGGCAGAGGCTGCCACTGTTCACTGGGTGATGGAGGTCGTGGTTTGAAAAATGTTGTTATGGCTATCTTGAACCGAGCAAAGAGATCCTGGGCAAAGAGGACAGAGTCATGGGCATCATACCCTGCCTTGGCATTAACCAACCTGTTCATGTGTCCCCAGATCTGCCAACACAAAGTTACAAAGAGAGCAAACCCATCTTTAGACAATTTGCTACGAACTAAGTCAAGCCACGCATTCATCGAAACAAGTTCACAAGCAACAATGAAATATGGTAATGGTGAAATGGCCCAAATAAGTCTAGCATAAGCACACTCTTTGTGTAACACATTCTCATCACAACAATCACAAATAGGACAAGTAAAATCCTTCACAATCGGTCTCTGTTTAAGGGACACCAAATGGGCAAATTAGCACGAATCACATGCCATAAAAAAACACAAACTTTGTTCGGCACACAAGTCTGCCAAACCCAATTCCAATTTCCGGCGGTCGGCGTACTATGGAAGATAACTTTGAGAACGGTCTTAAACATATTTTTTACAATAGATTTCTCTACAAAATTAATTGTTCTGAATTATAACCTTAGGATCATACTGAAGGATGGTGCATGATAATGCCTTTGAGGAATATTAATCAAACTTTCAAATTGTGCAATGGAATAAGGCTTATAGTTACTGATCATAGAAGTTTATCATCGAAGCAACAATGATATATTGAATCAATGCGTGTAAAAAGTTTTTAATTCATATGATGAGAAAGATGAGCCACCCAAAATGGATTAAAGGTAGTAATTTCCAACATAGTGGTAATACATATGACACGACAATAAATGTAACTGACAAAGAAGTCTTCGACAAGTTATGAGTTGATCTTAAACATCGACAAACTTTTATATATGGAGATCAATTGTATTACTTTACATTTTGCACTTTCATAAGGGTAGTGTGACTTCCGATTCAATGTTGAAGCGATTAGATCATATATTTTGTCACACTGCATTTTTTTATATGCTTCTCAGCTTCTACATATTATTGTAGAAATTTATCAATTTCTTATATTAATTTTTTATCAATGTCTTGTCGAGTATCATATAGTATCTATTTAAGGCTAATTTTTTTCTCAATTTATTATGTCACTAAGTGTATACCCTTATATATTTCAGGTACGGATGGTACCATATGAAGTCAAGTCTTGCCAATAATTTTTTCGATTTTACACATTGAAAAATTATTGTTATCATACTTTAACAAGATTTTATTCTTACAACCTCTAGATCTTAATTTTATAGATTATTTTTTTCCAAGCGTATACATACTAATTTTCACAATTGGAATCATTCAACAAAATTAATTCATAGATGATTTAAATAAGTATAGGGTTGTCCCCGGTTTAAGTATATGATAATGCTTATATTGATCAAAATACCGAGTTGAAATATGCAACTAAGTCTCATAAGTATTAATATTAGAAAATATATAATTGAGGCTAATATAATATTAATAATCTATGAAATCGAAAAAGTTTTCACTCCAATTGTGATGGTGAACCCATTCGACAAGATGAAGTTCCCTATCAATTTAGATAGATAATTTTCAATGATATAATCTATTTTATTATCACTATAAACAAAAGCCTTGAAAAATCTCTCGCACACAAGTCGACCTCTACACACTCACAGTCACACGTATTCAAACGTGATGTGTTTGATTTTCTCTCAATAGATTGTGAGGAGAAAGAGATTCGATGTATTTACATGTTAAAGTATATGACCCGACGTGTTCATAACATCGGTATTTTATCATACGATAAATTAAATATTGAATACATTGAATTATTTAAAACGGAACGCATAGTCAATGTATAACGACTACTGGAGATAAATCAATAACAATCATCTGCAAAAGATGGAGAAAAACGGCGTTAGTATTGAAACTAAAATAATAGGTTTGGATAATCCAAAGTTAGATTTAGTCAATATAATAAAACATACCTCAAAGCTTTCTAAACACCTCTTTCTACATGACGTACATGACCAATAATGGGTCGAGACTGGCCCATTGGACCGGCAAGGTTACTCAAGACTATCACACATACGTCTCACTGGTATGATATTGTCCGCTTTGGGCCGAAGCTCGCACTTATTTACTTTTGGTAAAGATCTCATACCATATGAGAGATGCTCTTCATATATATCATTCATCTCATTCACTCTAGAAAAATGTGGAATGTTGGATATTACAATTTACCCCACTTAAATTATCGACATCCTCATCGAGCTTTAGTGGGTACAGTCTACCCCGGGACCACTCATCCGTGCATGATTCTAGAGGTGGTCCATACGGGCTCAAGAGGTGGCTCTCAACAGTCAACATCCTCACGGTGTAGTATTTTGCCCCGCATGCCACTTAGTTCCTGCAATTTCGGACAATATCGTTCGGATATCACTTGTAACGACCCGATGGGTCGACACAAAATCCATTGGTCCGACAATGTTACTCATAACTGTCACACACACGTCTTTTTGGTATGATATTGTCCGCTTTGGACTATAGCCAACACGTATTTACTTTTGGTATCACTCAAAAGGCATCATATCATATGAGAGTGATGGTCTTCATATATACCCTTCATCTCTTTCACTTTGAACCGATGTGGGATGTTGGATAGTATAACATTCATAGTTGTATATGTTGGATTGCCTTCCTCATCCAGTGCTAAAATCTTGAGACCTCTCCTGACAAGACTCTAGAAAAAATCACATCATAAAGCTGACCATAACTAAAAACATGCTTTGAAATATAAAGTCCAACCTTAGATAGTGTTTGTCCATGACTCTTGTTGGTAGTCATCGCATTACAAACTTATATGAGAAATTATCTTCAATGGAATCTAATAATAAACTTGGTACGGTCAGAAGGTGTGAGTACCATTAGGTACCAAATATATGGTCTTCGTCTCAAATGATTATGTTGCTCAATCATATCATCAATATCGTAATATCAATTATTTATTTCAATATCTATGACCACTATTTGGAATGGACATATCTTCAATCCAACTCAAGTTGAACTCATTTCTAGAAATGAACTCTTCAATCTCAGGAGCAAAATTCTTCAACTGGTCCTCATTTAGCTTGAGCTGTAGATTGAAATTTTGACACAAAGTGAGAACATTGGGGATATTATTAAATTTACCATAAGAATTTAATTAGAATATAATGTAAAACCTTTAGTCCCTTATTGCTTATGACTCTCGAAAATGTAACATATATATTGAGATGATTATGGCTGAAAAATACTAACCAACTTTGAAATCTATGACCAATGTTTGGAATGGACATATCTTCAATCCAACTCAAGCAGAACTCATTCCTAGAAAGGAACTCTTCATTCTCAGGAGCAAAAATTCTTCAACTGGTCCTCATTTAGCTTGAGCTCTAGATTAGAATTTTGACAAACAAAGTTAGAACATGGCGGATATTATTAACTTTATCATAAGAATTTAATTAGAATACAATGTTGGAATTTATACCAGAATTGTTCAACCTTCTCGCATGATGTACTGAATGTCATCAGATAGATACTTTCATGTATTTTTTTCAAACATGAAAAACTCTGGACATACTATCCGAATGAAGTAGTATGGAGAACAAATGTAGAAGAAATCATCCTGAACCCCAAAAACATGCTTCCTTAATAGCAAGGATGTTTTCTTTGTGGAAATCAAGCAATCCCAAAGCGTAGCATGCACCGTTTAATAGATCATAAGAATAGGATGATTAATTCCATAATTCCTTCTAATATGTGGCGTGCCACGACATAGTTTTCTATTTATAAAATTGAAAGTAGATAAAGAAAATATATTTTATATAAATATAGGTGAGTATAAAACATATGAACATGGAATACATCGCAACATATAAAAAAGAATGTAAATTCAATGATTACAATCTTCATTGGTTGAATAATTCTCATCAACAAAATAACATATTGAAAACGTAATTAATAATTGAATATAAATATTAGTTTAAATATAATGTGTATTAATATTATAAATCATACCTTAAATATTCCTAAACACCTAATTATAATCAACATGGGTTGGTCTTTTGGCCTTCCTAATCCAATAATAAAAACCTTTAGTCCCTTATTGGTTGTGACTCTCGAAAATGTAACATATATATAGAGATGACTATGGCTGAAAACATAGTTTGGTAGGTAGAGTCCAGCATGAGCTAACACGCTCTAGTGTTTATTTATAATTTGGAATGAGTTTTCAAGTTGGAATGATCTAATTATTATAGTTGACTTACATTTGATTTAAGTCCCTAACATGGAATTTTCTATTTCATGGTATTTTTTCCAGATGTGTGCTTTTACGCTTCAAACATCCATATATAGTTCACAAATTGTAATTTTATATCCCATTCTTAAAGTTTGTTTACCATACAAATTGAGTTTTCAAGCGTAACACATTTTGAAATTCTCAAGCTTTAATTATCTTGTTCATAAAATGTGTTTTCCGTTAGGATTGATTTCATATAACTTGAAATTATAATAATCTTTGAGTTGTTTTCCCCTTTAAATGCAGATCTGAAGTTGAATTCGTTCTTAAAACTAAACATTCTAGTAGAAATTATCTCAGTTTTAGAGTTAGTTTACCTTTCGAATTAAGTTACTAAGTTTGAATTATGATTTCAAAATTGGTTAGTATTTTTTAAATATAATGTGCTTTACTCTCTAATCAGACTTATCAAGTTGTGATTGTCTTATTTTTAAAAATATTTTAACATTCAAATTGAGTTTTTAAATTGAAATTTGTCCCGGTAGTAGAGTTCTTTTACCTTTCAGATTTAGTACCTTAGTTGAAAAAATTTATGCATTCCGTACAATATTATTTTCGATATAGTGTGGTTTACCATTCATATAGAGTTTAAAAGTTTGATTTATTCCACTTTTTGAGCCTATTTGAGCTTTAAATTCAATTTTCAAGCGGTAATTGCTTCATTATTGTTTTCCTTGAAAATTGAGTCCTCAAGTTAGGACTATCTCATTCTCAAACTTGAGTTTACAGTTTAAAGCGTAGTTTTCAAGTTAGATTATCATTTGAGTATGTTAATTTGATATCCAATTTATTAAGTGAGAATTTTCCAATCCTAGAATTGGTTGTCATTTGAATCGAGTTTCTCAGTTAGAATTATCACTTGTTTTGTGCAATATTTTAACTCAGTTTTTCTTCAATTACAATCATGTTTCTCTTTTCACATTACTCTTTATCTCTCTTTAATTTTCAATTATACTAACAACTTTATACTAATTAATCTTCAAAAGCTATATATATAACTTCTTTTTTACACACCTTATATGACAATCATATAAACTCTATAATACTTCAACTCTATTCAAAATATTATTTTTATAAATCAATTAAATTATTATAATTCAACTAATTTTTTTTGTTTAACTCATTTTTAACTTTATATCGAATAAGTAGTAAACCTCTAACTATATAATATGAAATTTTCTTTTTTCTAATTCATAAAAAACTCATTTCTATTTATATATCATATAAGTTATAACTATGCTATATTCCATCCAACCGATTGAATGTGAAATTATTTTTAATTATTTTCATATGATAATGTGTAATAAAATTATGAATTCTGGACCCTTATACTCTCTCTCCCGATAATTAAAATGTTCACGGATTTAAATATGCATGAAAATTAAACTTTATTAAATGACAATAATTAAAATAACATCAATTCATCATAAGTAAATATGCGTGGAAATTGAATTGTACTAAAGTCTAATTAAAATTCTTCCTAATGGTCAAAATTTTATACCATGCAAATATTAACATCTCCACATAAAATTCAATTTTTAGTCATTATTCAATATATAAACTATTCAAGATATCAAAATAATTATAACTTCAAATATTTAAAATCCTAATAAGGCTATGTGTCATCTATCCCATGATTAAATCAACAATATATTTACATATTAATAGTATAGAAGTTATCATTAACTCTCTAATCAAAAGATTTTGACGCACTAAAATTTATGCGACTAAACTTCTTTCGTTTCAATCTCAAATTTTAATGTTATTCATTTTCAATAAAAACATTACTCTTAAATTAAAATTATAAATAATTTATAAAATTATATCGTAAAATATTAAAAATATAATATTTTATAATATAATTTAGTTAAATATTAAAATTATTATATAAGAGTAAATTAAAATCAAAATTGAAATTGGTTAGCATAAAAAATTAACATATGTAGAAAAGATAAAGTTTTTTTATTTTTTCTAAGATATGGTAGGAGGCCGTGCAAATGAAATTTTAATCACGTTAATAGCGTAAGGTTGTGTACTTAGGTAAATAATTTTTTATTTTATTTTATTTACAACTCAATTGGTTTGGTAATAAGTGACTAAATACATTAAACTTTCCGATTAAACAGATTGCATGACATCACCATACAAATAGGAAGGTTATTAAAAAGATAAGATTGAAAAGAATTGTCACCGCATAACTAAATATAGGATGGAAAAGACATGACACATTTTCTCCTACAAAATAAGATGATTTATAAATTAATTTTTTAAAGCTAAAATTTACTATTTAGAATTTTACTTATGTTGCATACTTTTTCTTTAAGATAGTCCTATAACTTTAAATAATATAAGGATAGTATGGAATTAATTTATCCTCCCCTCTCTAGTTGTTCATCTCACCACCAGTTGGAAGATGGGCATCCCGCAATAAATTGGCAGTTGACAGTTAAAACTTAAAAGTAGGAGTTGATTCCATTGTGAAAGTTAAACAAGTACGTGCAGAACATACAGTTTCAGATAATGATATGGATGGAAACTCAATTGGAATTTACATGTTGCAGTGGTATAAAAATGGTTAAGTGTTTAGGCTAAAAAAATTACTACTAAACCAATCATAATGATCAAAGTAATGCTCCTCAGAAATGAAATATGCGGGGGAAAGTGGCGGGTTAAACCCTTTAAAACCGATATGCCTAAAACAAACTGGTACAACACAAATTAGCGTGTAATCGGATGTAAGTAATCCGAGTAGATGTAGGTAGTTGACTTACTTCAATAGAAGTAAATGCTAGAGTATTTATCGCGGAATCTTCGGGGGACTAGGTCCTGACCATTGCCGTCGGTTGGTCGGGTGCACCCCAAGCCGATACGTGTCCCCAGAGACAGGTAGCACGTGTGATCCGGCGATGATCCGGAAGTGTGTCTAGTCGGCTTTAAGACGGCCCCTAGGTTAAATGCCTTAGTCCAGTTCTGGCCACGTTGGTCCCTTATAAGTTGATAATAGGCGCATCTGTTTGGGTAGGATTGGTCCGACTAGTCATAGTGCTTATGTTATGTTGGTGATACTATCTCTCTTTGATCGGCTCCGTGGGGAGACATGCAAATATTCGGCTCCCGAGGTAGATTAGGGCTCTTACGACTTATTGCGATCCTATTTATCACGCGTCGTTGCGACCCCGTCTTTAAGAGCGAATTAGGAAGATATGACTCATATTTATATATCATAAGTCCCCCCCAGTTCTCGAATATCTTGGTAGAAGATAGTCGAGGAATTATGAGGTTCTTGGTGTCGTGGTCGGAAACGTTTGTGATCAAAAGCCGATTAGGGGTACTCACTAGTTGCGCAGTTATTGGGGTATATTAATGATACGTGGGACCACCTTCTCGCCTCGTCTTCCTATAAATGGGTGGTTCTGGAACATCATTTCCACTCATCCCTTTTGGTGCCTTCTCTTCGGCTCCCCCCTTCTTCCTTAGTGAAGTGCCCCTTAGAGGGTAGTGTGGGGAGCTTGGAAGTTGGCGCCTTTGGGTTTGATAATCTTTTGTTGCTCCAGGCTCATCATCTGGTAACAGACGACCAGAGGAAAGCTCTTCCTCTTATGTGAGCGAGCTTTCCCTTGGTCGTCCGTTACTGGATGACTCAGGCGGACAACTCCCATTCTTCATATTTATGTAGTCGGTCCTATTGGACCCGTGGGAGCTCTGTAAGAAATGTTAACTGTCGGGGAGAGCCTCTTCTTGTCGGCTTTCCATTTGCAGTTTCCGTAGTTCTCGCAGAGTTCAGGGGATCTGATCTGACCCCCACTCCAGTTCTATTTGAATTCATGGTTTCTTTGCCTCTGTTACCTGGCGCTCGTTTATCGGAGAGTAGTTGTCCGAGTAATATCTGATAAGCGAGCCCATGTAATGGAAGCTAGTGTCACTAGGAATTTTGGCCCGAGAAGGTAAGCTATTTTCATTCCCTACTAACTGGATGAAGTCGGCGCAAGCTGGCTACGTCCAATCCAACTTATTCGCCAAACTTTTATTCCTCAGGCTTATCAGCTCGAATTATTGCCATAACCGGGGCACTGTGTGCCTTATGAGTTTTTAGCTGTCGTAGAGAGCCCCTTCGTGGTCGGGTTGTCTGGTTCCAGGTTTTACTCATAAGGTACATTAGTATCCCGGTGTATGCAACCAAGTGCCGTATCAGCACATATATGAGTCCCCCAGTTTCCGAGTATCTTTATAGAAGATAGTCAGAAATTTAGTCGTAGTCGGGTGCACTGATTGGTTGATGTCGGCCTTCATCACTTAGTTGATAAGTTGCACCACGTGGTATGTTTTTACTAGTTTGTTGCTCCTTGAATAAAGTTATGACACGGTTGCTCTTGTTTCATCTTGTCTCAATAGGTTACACCGTTTTGGCCGAAGGAGAAACGAGAAGAACCCACAGGATCGGCTCTGCCGTTGTTTCTTCAACTTTCCCCTGTGGTAAAATGTGATTCTATTCTGGTTGTGGATTGACCGACGAGCCAGCCTGGTATGAGCTCCAACCCGTGATGTTTGCAGCACTCTGTAGTTAATCTAGTTGGTGAGGTGGGCTTTGCCTAACAATGAGCCGACCATCCCCAACTCTATTATGTGCGGAGAGCTTTAGACATGCAGAGATTTGAAACTGAATTCCGACTAGAGGCAAACAACATCGCGGCAGTAGCCCAACAGTTACGGCTCAAATGAGATTTGGGGCCCAATTAGTTATAAGCCCGTTACTCCGAAGTTGAAGGGTATCATCCTCCTTATAAATAGAAATTTTGGGCCCTGCCTGATTCACTTAACTCGCCTTAATTCGGATTATTCTTTAATTTTTCGAGGAGAGTGTCATAAAGCAACTAGGCCGCCTTTGTTCCAGACTTGAAGGTATTCTTATCGTTTAGTCAGCCCTTGTCCCTTGTTCTTTAGCGGCTTGTTCGAGTGCCTACTTTCGCATCTTACTTTCAATATTGTTGCTTTTGGTCGGCCTGTTTCCCTACTCTTCATCCGTTTTTTTAAGTGTTTACTTTCACACCTTACTATCTTCTGTGTTTTTCAGTGCAAGATGAATTCTGCTGATCGAAAAGCCGCGCAAAGAGCTCGTTGGAACCATTACCTGGAATCTGCTTACCAGGAGAATTCTCCCCTCATGAGCTTTAAGGAGTATATCAGGACGGTCAGCTACTCGGCGCCCATGGAGGAGGATCATAGTCACTTTGTCAATTGCCCATGCGGGTACTGGCACCCTCCTTATTATTCGTGTAACGGGACGGCCGATGATCCGATCATCCTCGATCCCGAAGGCGAGCCGGCTCGATGCCCGGGAATAATCCAAGGCCTGGAGGAGGCAAGGGCTAGGGAGAGGATTCGTATCCTACTAGAACAAGCTCGGGCACTGCCAAGTGGAGCAGTACAAAGGGATCTAACAAAGTGTAGGACTAAGTAGGTCTCTTTTGTATGTTTTTGATATCGGATAATTTTCCTATTTATGCATCCGAGTAGATATTGTAATGACCTCGACCTCATTTTGAAATGGAATATTTGTTTTTGGACCTTCCATGCTTCCGATTATAGTATGTTTCTTTAACCAATATTCCGAATAGCTATCGATATCCTTGCAATTGGACTCTTGGCTCTGTTATCCGACAATCCTATCCTCAAAATGTATCTTCCCGAGGGCCTTCCATAACCCGAGGGCTCTTACTTAAAAGCAAGACATTTTTCTCACAAAGGTTCCAGCGGTTGAGGAACCGGTGCAACGATTCGCGATTGGCTCGTTTGCGTTAAATGACGCCTCGGTACAAACTAGTAATTCCTCGTGAACTAGTGCGACGGTTCATCTATGAACCGATGTAACGGTTCGACCACAGACCTTTCCTTATAAATAGGAGGTCCTAGAACCGATTTTTTTCACATTTAACATTTTCACTTATTCGATAGAGATAAAGGTGCCCGAGTAGACCGTAGAGAGAGAAAGGGAACGAGACAGAAAGGAACATCCAGATACTCCTATCCGAGTAGCTATCCTTCGCCTTCCACAGTAAGTTTCCTCATGCTTATCTCGTGTTTAGTAAATTTTTGCTCTTCTCGCTTTTTGTCGGCTTTTTACTTTATGTGCACTGTCTTGCTTTTGCTTAGCGATGTATCATGATATGAGACTTAAATTTAAACGAGTAACGTCGCATCATAGGATCGGTCCTAAGTGTCGAATAGATATATATACGACAACCCGTAGACGTCGATCTTTAGGGGAGTGGCTCCATTTTCTTCTGACATAAGCATCCGACGACACTTCCCATAACCATCTCTTCTTCTTGTTTCATAGATCTTCTTTGTGTCATGTCATCGGCCAACTCAATAAGTGATGTAGTAAATAATGTTGAGAATGAAGTTAATCAACCCCCTAACATTATTGTGCTTTCTGACTCGGACTAGGCCTCTGAAATAGTCGAGGACATTGCGGTTTTCATGTCTGACGAGTCCGAGGTTCAACTTGTGCATAGTTCTCCTCCTCAAGCACCGACCTTAAGTAGTGAAGTCGGTCGACCCGATGTTTCAGTAGAAATAGCGAACACCGAGGCTCCGGTCACCCTAAGACAACCGAATACCTCTGTTACCGATTTCGCCGAGGAAGAGACAATTCGTGAATCTTACGGTTTCCTCGGTTACAAATATAGGATCCAAGTACTAAATCCCGTGCCTTTCTCTTCTATTCCCGGGTCGGGGTTCTACCGAGGGAGTTCCAGTACCATTCCTACTCCCGATTAACTACCCTTGCAAGAGGAGCCTTACTCCACCGTCCCCTGACTTAGTCTCGTGAATTTTAAACTCCTGGCAGGAGATCCCGACGACTCCACTTCTAAAGATTCCTCTAGTGGTTCCTCGGACTCAGTCTCCGAGGACGATCTTTTCGACGCAAATAGTATGGGGCATCAGTCTACTCCGGTGGGAAGTGAGGGTGGGGTACCCGCCAAGGATGGAGTAGATAATGTGGTCCCAGATGTTTCGGGGGTGGAGGCCAATGAAGCGCCGATACATGATGAGCCGAGAATTACAACTCTGGGCAAAAGGAGAATGATGGCTAAGGAAGCCAAGGTAGCGAGGTCGGTACTAATCGGTTCATTGAGAAAGGACGTCGTGAAGAACCTTTCCCGATTGATTCCGACTTGTTCTTCTACAGTAACAATAAAAGAGATTCCCGACCTTCGTCGAAGATTCAAAATTCCCAAGGACTTCGAGATCGTTATTCCCAAATACGAGGAAACCCTTTACAATCCTCCCACCAGGTGCATCTCGCTTCACGAGCAAGTATTCAGGTGTGGGTTTAGGGTACCTATGATAGAACCTATTCGCCTTCTTTGAGGAAACTACTGTCTGCCCCACACAGGTTCAGCCGAACTTTATGGGAGCTCTGATGTGCTTCGCTGTGTTCTTGGCCTCAAAAGGTGAGGTATTTTCCACGGCCAAGTTCTTGTCGGCCTTCACCATCTCGAAAGTGAAGAATAGTTTATACTATTTCTCTTCTTCTCGGAATAATTACCGATTCATGGATCCTTACGATTCTTCTTACTCCTGGCGCTGGTGGCCTCAGTACTTCTACATCAACACCCGAAGGGGACTTGAAGAGTTCCTCGGGTTTTCCAAAACAAGAAGTTCAAATCGGCACCTTTAAGGTAAGTACCATGGTGGTTAGGCGAGTTATGCCAAGTAGAGATGTTAGTGGGCGATGGGGAAGAGTCCGATGATGGAGAAGAAATGTCAAGTAAGGATGAAAAAGGATCCCCTGATGAGGACAAATCCAAGGATGAAAAGGAATCTGAGGATGAGGCCGGATTCGAGGACGATGATGCCGATGAAGAAGCCGAGGATAGACCTATTGGTTATGAAGACTTGGATGAAGAGATGAACGAGGAGTGTAGGGCCATATTCGGTATCGATGGGAAACCCCTCATGTACTACTACCCTTACTCGTTGTTTATTCAACCACAACTTTTTCTGGCCAGATTAACTAGCACACCCGTTTATTGTAATAATAGGGAGGATCTCAGTAAGCGTCCATATTATTCTCGTTGGTTTATTTTACTTGGCTTTCCTTTAACTCTTATTTCTTCATTTGCATATTAATGGATCATGTCGATGGCTACCGCTTTGAACAAGCAGAAAGCTGCCGCAAAGGTGGGGGCGATGAATTCCGGGAAGGAACTGGGGAGGCACGTGGTGAAGTTGAAAGTCGACGAACCGGTCAATGCTACTACCATCCTCGAGCCACCGCCTCCGACTGTTGAGGTAATTCTGGCATCCATTCGATCGACATTGGTTATCCGAGTAACCTGTGATTGACTCGAATATGATATTCGTATATGTAGGGTGCGACTCTAGTGACCCCTGCTGCAGACAAGACTAAGAAGAGGGACCGAGAAGCCCGAAAGGACAGGAGCAAGAGCAGGAGTTCCAAGAAGAGTCGACTCACGATTGAGAAGTTCTCAGTAGAGAAATTGAAACACTTCGCCCAAGAGGCCCTCGGCCTAGGCTTGAAACTTCTCTCCGAGATGGTAAGTTTCATTCCATGCCATCAACTTACGTTCGTCGGTCCACATTTATTCGTGACCATGTTAACTTAGATCAAAATGATCCACATGTCTCTAATCATGTTTACGCTCTTACCAACTTGAAGATTGCTCCCGACATTACTGCTTTGGTGGCCGAACTCGAGGCCTCTAAAAAGGCTCTTGCAGAAAGTGAGGCTGCTCGGGGAGCTCTAGAGGCCGAGAAAATGCGCCTTGAGAAGGAGATTGAGAATGAGAAAGCTCGAGTCGACCATGAGAGTCTCATAAACAAAGCCCTGGCTTCCAGCCGATAGAAGGCAAAGAATTTCTTGCTGAGGAAGTTGCATCTGACCCGAGTGGAAGCTGTTCGGGAATTTCTAGGCTCTTGGTCTTACCACAACAAGATAATGGAGGAAATTGGAGTCTTTCGCGCCGAGGGGTTGACATCTGCCATTGGTCAACTGATCAAGCTAAAGTTGTTGCCCGAGAATTTCAAGATTGATAACACCGTTCAGGATATGATGAACAATGCCGACAATGAAGACTATGTGAACAAAGATGAACGTTCATTTGAGGAGCTGCAAACTGAGGAATTGTGGTACAATGTGTGCAGTCCCCTCGTTGATGGCTTTCCCGACGTCCGAGGAGAGTTCCATCCGAACTTCCCCACTTGGTTTCCTGAGCTATTCTTCCATTCTCGGGTCGAAGATCCCCATCTCACCGACCTTGACCATGAATGGTGTTGTATTCATCAAGCTTACGGACATGTGGCGGGGATAGATATTGTTGAGGAAGACGTGGCTGGCACCGATGGAACCGTGAAGGTCAAGCAGGCTTGAAGGAAGATCAAGTCGGTTGACCAGACTGAATCATCGTCCGACCCCCAAGGAAACGTAATTCCAAGTCTCCTCACCCTGTTGTTTAATCTAGTTTCCATGTCTTTTGTCGGTCATCCTTAGATCTTGTCTGAACTCAGTTAGTATCTTCGCCTTATGCGAGATTCGAGGCTGACTTCTTTGCTAATTATCGGTATGCAATATTTTGTACTCATCAGTATGTAATATTTTGTTTAGGCATTATCAACTCTTTTTTTTCGGAATTTTTACCTATATTATCTCCCCCCAAATATTGAACAAAGTATTGTGAAAACTATGTTGAATGCTTGTGTTTTTTCGTACGTTTGTTATTGTGGTCCGGCTACTTGTTAGTCAACCGAGTAGTTTACACTTGTACTCTTTTGTAGTTTGAGTGATAATCGGCTTTTCGTTAGTTAGCCGAGGAGATTGCACTTGTACAATTTTGCAGTTTGTTTAGTGATACTCGGTTTTTCGTTAGTTAGCCGAGGAGATTGCACTTGTACAATTTTGCAGTTTGCTTAGTGATACTCAGCTTTTTGATAGTTAGCCGAGGAGATTGCACTTGTACAATTTTACAGTTTGTTTAGTGATACTCGACTTTTCGTTAGTTAGCCGAGGAGATTGCACTTGTACAATTTTACAGTTTGTTTAGTGATGCTCGGCTTTTCGTTAGTTAGCCGAGGAGATTGCACTAGTACACTTTCGCAATTTGTTTAGTGATACTCGGCTTTTCATTAGTTAGCCGAGGAGATTGCACTTGTACACTTTCGCAGTTTGTTTAGTGATACTCGGCTTTTTGTTAGTTAGCCGAGGAGATTGCACTTTTACTTTTGACAGTAAAACTTCTTGTATTGATGATCAAAAGGGGGATTTTTCGGGGGAATCGATTACAAAGGTCTTGGTCATGTTGATTCTCAAAACATTAGAAATCCCTCTCAAGGGTATAACTTCTGAAGGTTCCTAGCGTTCCAGGTGTGCTCCACGGGTTTTCCATTCATCTCGGTCAGCTCATATCTTCCATTGATGCTTGCTCGGACCACTTTAAAAGGGCCTTTCCACTTGGGTTCTAGTTTCCCAACGTGGTCTTGTACCAAGGCTTTGGTGAGAATAAGGTCTCCGATATGCAAGTCCTGTTTGCGGACATTCTTGTTGTAAGCACGAGCTATAGTGGCCTGGTAGCCGATTGTTCGGGCCAATGTCGTGCTACGAACACTTCTAACATGTCGAGATCATAAATGCGATTGTCATGATTGTCGGCCGGTACGTATCCTTGGATACGTTCGGTCATGACAACCACTACAGCAGGGAGGACGGATTCCGAACCGTAGAATAGGTTGAAAGGAGTTCCTTGAGTAGCAGTCCAAGCAGTCGTGCGATGCCCAGTCTCACTTAGCCTCCCCCAGTCTCTTCTATAGGTTGTCCACAATGGTATGATTGGTCACCTCGGTCTGGCCATTTGCTTGTGGATAGACAACAAAAGCGACGTGTTGGTCGATCTTCATTTCTTCACACCATTCTCGGAGCTTCCTCCCACTAAATTGTCACCAATTGTCGGCCACCAATATTCTGGGTAGCCCGAACAGACATGATAGTTTCCACAAGAACCGTATGACATCATCCTTGGTAATTCCTACCGTAGGCTTTGCTTCAATCCATTTGGAAAAGTACTCTACTGCAACGATCAAGAACTTGACATTGCAGGTGGAAAAGGTCCGACTATATCAATCCCCCACCGATCAAAAGGGCAAGTAATGGAAGTGGAAATCATCGGGATTGTCGGCTGGTGGGGTATTCGGGCGAACATCTGGCAATCTTCGCAAGATCGGGAGAATATGTTGGCTTCCTTCTGCATAGTCGGCAAGTAGAAACCTGCCCAGTGAATTTTATGTGCCAACGCTCTCCCTCCCAAGTGATTGCCACATGATCCCTGGTGAATTTCTGTGAGGATGGTGTCGGCCTCTTCTGGAATGGTGCAATGGAGTAGTGTACCATCAAAAGATACCTTGTATAAATCCGTGCCCGTCCACGAGTACCATTGGAGCTTCCTCTGCAAATGTCGGCTTTCAGCTGGATCGTTCGAAAGTATTTCTTCCGAGAAGTAAGAGATGAGCGGGGTCATCCAGTTCTAGATGTCGTGAGTACTGCTATGATTTCGATCCCAGAGATAGAGGAAGCACCCTTGGTCATTAAGACTACAGTTTGAGTATCCACGGCTCCAAATGTTGTAGCCCACTTAGAAAGACCATTGGCTCTCGCATTCAAGGATCGATCAATCTTTTGAAGAGTGAATGTGTCGAAAGTCTTTGTCAAATCCTTCACAAGTTGTAAGTACTTAATCATGGAGGCACTCTTAGTTGTGAATTTTCTTGAAAACTGTTCGGTCACCAGTTGTGAATCCGAGAAGGCTTCTAGTTTCCTGGCCATGACTGATTTGGCATTTTTATCCCTGCGAGTAATGCTTCATACTCGGCCTCGTTGTTTGTGACAAGGAATGTCAAACGGAGGGGATATTCCATCTCTGGACCCTCGGGGCTAACCAAAAGTAAGCTTGTTCTGCATGCATGAGAAGCTGAGGATCCATCCACATATAATGCCCATATTTCTCGTTTCACGGGCTCAACTGATCTAGTCTGAGGTGGTGATGATAAGATTTCCTCAAAGGTCCGACTAATGATCCAGTTGGCCACAGGATCACCCTCAATGGTCTCGATCATGGGGTCAGTTGAGGAAAGAACTAGAACAGCTGCATTATCGGCACGTGTTGGTGTGTCCTTGTTCTTGTCGTCAGGCTCATCCGTCGTGGACGGGTACTCGGCTAAGAAGTCGGCCAATACTTGAGCCTTCTTTGCTGCCGGGGCTTGATACTCAATTGTGTGATCTCCCAACTCAATTGTCTGTTTGGTCAGTATTCCCGACATACCCGCATTGCCTAAGATTTGTTACAAAGGTTGGCTTGTGAGCACCACTACCTTGTGGGGTCGGAAATATGGCTTTAATTTTTGCGCGACTTCTACCAAACAGAGAGCGTATTTCTCAATTTCCTTATAGTTCTTTCAGCTGGGGTGAGGACTTTGCTAAGGTAGTAGATAGGTAGTTGCTCGCTCTTGCTAGTCCGTACGAGAACCGAGCTTACCACTTCAGCCGAGACGGCTAAGTAAATATATAGAGGTTCTCCCTCCTCGGGTTTTGCCAACAATGGTGCTGTAGCCAAATAAGTTTTAAGCGTTCAAAAGCTAGCCGACATTCATCCGTCCATTCAAATTTGTCGGTTTTTTGGAGCATTTTGAAGAAAGGCAAATTCTTCTCAGTCGATCTCAAAATGAACCAACTTAAAGAGATAACCTTCCTGATTAGTCTTTGCACATCTCTTAGCTTTTCGGGATGAGGAAAATCCACGATTGCTCTGATCTTCTCGGGATTAGCCTTAATTCCCCTATGGGTCACCATGTATCCGAGGAACTTTCCTCCACGAACCCGAAGGTACATTTTGCTGGGTTTAGTTTCATGTCGTACTTTATTAGTATCGCAAAGCATCTTTCCAAGTGCGGCAAGTGATCACCCGCTTCTTTGCTCTTGACTAGTATGTCATTCACATAGACTTCCATTGACCGACCAAGTTCTTCTCGGAACATGAGATTCATCAATCTCTAGTATGTAGCTCCAGCGTTTCGGAGTTCGAATAACATGACTTTGAAACAGTACACTCCACCAGCTGTGATGAAGATCGTCTTCTTTATATCCTCCTCGGCCATTCTAATCTGATAGAATCCTTGGAAGACATCCATGAAGTTTAGTAGCGCACATCCGGTTGTGGAGTCAACTAGCTGATCTATCATCGAGAGAGGGTAAGGATCTTTAGGACAATGCTTGTTAAGAGAAGTGAAGTTGTTACACATTTGCCATTTTCCTGGACTTTTTTTTTACTACATTGCATATCCAGTCAGAGTAATGAACTTCTCGGATGTGTCCCGCTTGTAGTAGTCGGCTCACTTCCTCAGCTATGATCTTATCTCGCACATCTCTATGGTTCATCTTCTTCTGTTTGATTGGTCGGATGAAGGGATCCACATTAAGTGAGTGCACCATTACCCGAGGATCTATTCCTGTCAAGTCATCGGTGCTCCATGCAAATACATCCACATTCTTTTTGTAGGAAAGATGTCATAGCGAAGGTCAACTCATTATCCATCCCGGAGCTGATCTTTACTTCTTGGTCCATCCGCTCGTCAACCAATTGCATTTCTATGATCTCTTCGTCGGGCTGCATTCGGTTCTCATGCAGAAAACATTGAGTGGGTCCCCCTACTGGTGGTTCAGAAGGAATAACTACGTACTCCTCCACTTTGACGCACTCCGAAGGAATGGCGGCCTTGTTTGATCGGTCCTTGTCTACTCCCATTTTTAGGTAGTTGATCCCATCTGTCACAGTCTTTTCCTTCTTTGTTCTGGTCTGCACAAGTCGGACTGGTAAACACAGTCTCTTGTTTCGGTCACTATCATTCCCAGAGGGGAAATTTAACCGATCATATGGCTGAGAAACTCAGCGCGTAGATAGGGCGTAGCACTCCCAAGCAGCTCGTCGGTTCCCCGTCAAAGTACCCACACCGAATTTGATCAGGAATTTCAATTGTAGATGGAAAGTGGAGGCAACTGCTCGGAACATGTTCAATGCAGGTTGGCCGATGAGAACATTATACTCGAACGGAGCATCCACAATGAGGAAAGGAACTGAGATTTGGGTGGCTCTGTGCGGACTTTCTCCCATGGAGAGTGGGACGTAGAAAATACCGCGCGGTTGGATAAGATGTCCCCCGATTCCGACCAAACTTGTTGTAACTGGCCAAATACCATCCAAACTCAATTCCATTTTTCGGACAATACTTGTGAAGATGATGTTCGAGGAACTTCATGTATCAATTAAGAATTTCGTCATTGGATAGCCTGCGATGACCATTTCCACCACAAGTGGTACGTCCGGGCTAGAAGTTGATCCTTAACCGACACAAGGAGGAGGGGCATCGGCTTTGTCGAAGGTGATGACATTCATTCTAGGTTTGATGTAATTGACTTCTTCCGCATCAGTTTTTGCCAGGGCTCCGGTTGTGTTTCCTCAAGCGTTCCTACTATCTCCCCTAGTCGGTCCTCCTACAATAGTCAATATTCTATCATAGAGATTGGATTTTCCTTTGCCTGATCTACTCGATCATTCTTTTCCTAGGGCTCCTCCCTCGTTGCAGCGAAGATGCTCTTTTTGGTGACCGATCCCTTGGAGGTGTTCTGGATCTCCTCGGACTCTTATACCCCCCGAGGGCTGTATTTCTGCAATGCTTTGGGCTGACGGTCTGCAGGTCGGTTATTCCGAGCGAAATTTCACGGATCATCTGTTTGATCCCGCCTCAAAACATACTCCTTGAGGTACCCAAAATCTAACAACCTTTGTATTTCCAGACGGAGTTGATGACACTTGTCCATGGTGTGACCCTTCTGTTTGTGGAAGTGGCAGTATTCATTGGAATTCTGAGTAAACTGAGTTTCCTTGTGTTTTTCAGGCCTCTGAAATGGCAAACTCTTAGTCTCCATGATGGTGAGAATTTGGTCCTTTGGTATCTTTAGTTCAGTATAGCTTACTAGATGTCTTCTCGACGATCATCGTCGTTCCTCCTGTCGAACCTTTTGCTCATTTTTCGGCCGGTTCTGGTTTTCTACCGTATGGTTAGCAACCTGGATCTTGGGTACTGGAGGCATGTCCTTCTGTAATGGCCCAGGTCTGGTCCGGACGCAAGGATTGTGCCGAACATCCAAATACATAGATATATTAAATATTTCAGAGTAATAGCTATTACAAGCCCAACTATAATTTATAACTCGAAAGTCAAAACACACAACTACAATATCAGCAGCGGAACAAGCCAGAGTCCGTCTGTATGCTTAACTACCTCGTCCTCTCTTCGTGTTCAAAATCTGGGAAAGCAAGATTATTGAAACAAGGAGAATGTCAGTCACATGGACTCAGTGAGGATAATCAAGCATGCATGAATATGCATATGAATGCAACAGTACAACAAACCAACACAACACGCTGATAAGGCAGTTTTAAACAGTGGGGAAACTGGTATCAGTCAGTCAAGATCATAGCACATGAAAGGTGCCAGATTTACAGTACTAAATAGTAACTGTCTTGGGCTAGACCGAACGGATCAGGTTACGGTTTCATCAGTAGCAGCGTGACTGCGCGGGGAGTTGCTTTTATGATGGTCATGACCCGTCACAACTCATAAAATCCAGACCGTTTGAATGGTTGTACAGTCAAGGTTGCCCGAAAAGATAGCGCTGCAGAACGCTTTATAACAGTATGTCGACAATGTCGACCAGGACGGTTTCCCAAATTTTCAGAAAAACAGTGCGTGGTTGCTTTTTCAGAAAATCAATTTTCGTGCAATGCAGTTCATGAGGATCAGTAAAACAGGATCGGTAACATGGACTCGGGGTACAATATTAATGAGTAATTGGACTAATAGAATGTCAAGTCAATACAGGTAAGGTATTCCTAAGTACAGGTCATCTATAGCTATACAATTAGCAATCTAAATCAGTAAACGATTCGGAGTCGGTCGTCGTCGTCGGGTGGCTGTAGTTAGGGTTAGACAGTCAGACACATAGACAAGAACAGGTATGAAAGTGCAAGGAATGAACAGTATCAACTTTCCCAGGGCCGGATGTCGAAAGCTCGTAATCACTAACCTTTAAATCGATCCTTGCTAGTTCTCAGAGTATGAAGTTCCTAGTAAGGAAAATACTACTTAACTTTTATGCAGGAATGATTATAAGACTCCCTTAAGATTTCCCCCCAACAGTAATTACAAGCAAGTAGCAATTTCGACACGAAAAACTCTTACGCATCTGCTTCCCTATACTCATGTGAGACCAACCAACAGGTTCAAACGACCTCATAGACAATTAAATGCATCAACTAGACATAATCAACCTCAAGCCAGCAAGTATAGG
>JAYMSP010001986.1:0-27148 GCA_036897095.1 Plantago elongata | reverse complement strand
ATTGTACAGAAGATACCATCCTATCCTACAAAAGAGAGCAAGAAAGATTTCTTCTTCTTCATCTTTTATTACTATACCATCCTATCCTACTCGATATTGATAGTATACACATCTAATGAGACTCATCACACGACTATATCACTTAATCCACATTCATCTTCCTTAATTTCATTAACGCTGCATGTTCTCATGATACACCAACGCTCAAACACAATGTGTTGTCGTGAATTTCGTTATCGTGAACACATTAATAATTCATAAGAAAACAAAAAGAAAAAAACAATCAGGACTAGAATTGGAAGCATTTGAAAAATATGCAATCAAGTTCCTTCCAATGAAGAAAAAACATTGGGCAGATAAGTAGTTTGAAATTTCTAACATGACAGATGATTCATTAATACTCACGAACAGTATTTTCATGTTGACAATACAAAATAAGGTGTCTATACATAGGGAAACACTTGGCCCTCAATTTCGTTCTCATCATGTCTAAGAATAATTAATTATATTCTCCACGTTTAATTTCAACCAATTTATCAGAAACCTAACCAATTCTATTTAAATTTTTCACTAGTGTTTTCATTTTATCAGGCCACTAGCAGAAACATACAGAGCAATAAATAACACATTAATAACATTTGCAGAATATATGTTAAGTAGTACTATACTGGAGAAGAAGATCAGAGAGCTTAAAGTTAAACCAAGGGGTTTAAATGTCCAAATGTTTTTGGTTGAATTGAACCTCATGGAGTTGTCGGAAAGACATGCTTACCCATATCTGTTTTCCTCCACAAATTTATTCAACAAGGGACCAGGGTTGTGTATGTTTAGGATACGGATTGATAAGAAAACAACGTCGCTCGCAAGCAAACAAACATATAATTCTAGCTCGTGCAGTGCGTTCTATTTATAACATTAATAATTATTAACTTATCTCGAGTTCTTGATTTCAAAAGAGAAATACATACTTTTCCTAGATAATAGAGAAAGTGCACCATAGTGTAGAAATGAGTTGAAAACTATACTACATTCTCCTAAATTGAGAGACGAAAGTACCAAATTCTAACTATCGAAAACACTAAGTTATAAGCTATTTTTATGAGCGTAAATGTGAAATATAAGTTGAACAATAACTCTAATTTCCGATATTATGTTTTCACTTCACCTAACACAAAAGGGAGTGGTCCAAAAGTCCATTTAAGTTGATGCATGCATCACACTATATGTATGAATGTAGTAATTGGAGCTTTACTTAAATGTGCAGAGTAATTACTTGGATTCCCCTTTAAGCAGGTAAACGTTCTTGCAAGGATTCAACTCAACTCATGTAACGTGATTCCTTTAAATAACTTTTAGGAATCAAACTTAAAATATTAATAGTGGATAAAACAAGACTAGCTTAGCTTCTCTTTATAACCAAGTAATGTTTTCTTCACTAGTTCATTGGATTCTGGACAAAGCTAGCTATATATTGAATTAAATTACTCTTTAGTCGCGTTCGAGATGATTTTTCAAATTTATATATAGTACTAATGAGAAAGAAGCTTATTGTACACAAATTAGACTATGTTTGTTATACCGGTGAAGCGGCCATCTTCCCACTCAAATCGAACATTTTGTATATAAAAAAAATTTAATTTTAATTGAAAATTCCACTCAAATTCTATACAAATCAATTTCTAATCTTTATAACAACCGTAGAATGTACCAAAAAAGAAATAAATAAAACGTATATAGTAAAAATCCTCCTGTGCAATATAAATAAGCATGCCTGCAGTGTATGTGCAATCATTCTATACACTAATATCTTGAAACTGGAGAAAGAGTGTGTCTAACTATGAATGTGCGTGCAATTTGCATACATCAACTACCCATAAAAACAATATTTAATTATTCCAATAAAAATCTCCACAAATTATACTCAAACTCTATGTTAAAGTTTACATTCAATTCCAAGAACTAAATTGCTACATTCTATAATATCATGTTGTTAAAATAAAGAAAGGCTAGCTAATTATAGCTACATAGTTAATTTCCTGTAATTACCTAGCAAATGTACTTTCAGTTATGTACTCTTTGTAAACCTAGCTAGTTAAATAAAGTTTAATTTCATTGTAGTAATGGTGGAATAAATCAACACATTGGATAAATAACTTTAGTTAACCTTTTCCTTTCAAGAAAAAATAAATTTATAAAAAAACTTTTGTTTTATAGATCAATTTTTCCTGTACTGTTACATCACTACATCCCCTTTTAAAGAGAAAATAAAACACAGTTTAATTAATAGTAATTCTTAATTTTAGCTGAATTAATAATAATAGAAAAGGAAATCCCTTCATTTGTTCCTCACTAGTACATCATCAATTCTTCAAGGCAAAAGATTGAATATTTTTAACTTGAATTTATCTAAAGAATTGATGATGATGATGAATTGAATTACTAGTGTGCTAAGAAATCACTTAGATAGGCGATCAAGGTATAAATATTAAAGTAAAACCATGGCTTTTAGAGAAATTCAAATTCATTATTCCTTCTCCAAAACAACAATTATATTATACTTGATGAATATGATCCTATATATGACATTGCTGAACCAATTAAATCTGCAACACACACACATACACATATGTTAATTACTAGAACAAATATTATTGATCAATGATCATGTACTTACCTGTAGGAAGGATCGTACGTAGAAGGTAGCTACCAAAGGATGAATCCAAAGAGATGGCATGATCCAAATTCCAAATTAAAAACAAACATTGAGATAGATAGAAAAGATTGGTTGGGGTTCGAGTCACCTTTACCGTTTCAAAACAAAAAAAGATAGAAAAGATCAAATAAGAACTAGTTGGGATCAATGCGATCCCTTTGGACGCCTCCTATAGTTGCTGTTAATTTTTGCTTGCATAGACAAAGACCAGGACCAGGAACAAGAACAAGAAGATATGTGTAACTTGAGTTTTTGTTTTTGATGTGATGATGATGATGAAGAAGAATATGAAGATGATGATATATAACTTCAAATTTGATGTCGATGTGAAGAAGGGGAAGGAGGAAGAAGAAGAAAGTGGTGTAAGATTGAAGACTTTGTCAAATAAAAAGACACCACGTAATACCCTACATAACTAATTTTAGGGCCACCCCAATATATTATATCATCAAATATAATTATAAGATTATTATATAATTGAATATAATACTAACTCCGTCTCTACCTTATATTTTGTGAATCCAGATACAAATTTAAGAGACATATTTATAAAGTAGAAAAAAGAGTGAGTAAATTTTGATAAAGTAGAAAATATAACATATAAATTAAAAAAGAAATTTTCCATTTATATATGAAAAAATGCAAATGACGTAGAAATAGATTAAAATAAAATGCGGAAGAGACATATGTATTATATCCTAGCTCAGTTTATTTTAAGATCACTTAACTTTTTATGTATTCTTATATGAACACTTTACAGTACCATAGGCGTTTGATGATTTTTTTTTGTGTATATTTGAAACGGGATCAAGGTCCCGTTCTGTTCAATTGAATTCAACTGAATTAAATTTAACTAAATTGAACTGAACTAAGGTATAAATTATAACTACGCCGAGCTAAACTTAACTGAACTTGAACTAAAAATAGCTATAATTGAACTGAACTGAAATGACTTTAAGTTGAAGAGAACATAAATTAATATACTTTTTAAGTTGTTTTTAATCATTTTTAAAAAATTTTAAGGGCATGTAAAACATTCTCTTTTTATCTCTAAAATTTTATTCTGTGTTCCCACTGATATGATTGTGAGTATCAATTGGTAATCATCACTACTTAATATATAGTATATCTACTTCTTAAGTGGTATCATTCACACTTGATTCCATTGCAGAGAGAGCGTAATCCCATGGGTACTTGTTAAGCTGGATAATGATCCTTCATTTTTGTGTGCTAGCTAAATGTGCAATTTAAATCCAAAGAGATATTCTTTAGAAATATGAATAACTAATTTATAATTTCTTTCAAAAGTAATTTGAAAATTCACTCGCAATTAAGTACGTGTCAATTTTTGAAGTAATAGAATGTTTTATTAGCTTGTGAACGACTTAAACCGTTTTTACTATTTTTTAAGAGACAAGTTTAAATTTTTGGTTTTTAGGAGTAGTAGTAAAAGGATATTTTTACTAGCTTTTGAACGACTTTAACCAATTTTACTAATTTTTGAGAGACAGCTTTAAAATTTTGCTATAACAAACCAAACACAAGTGAATGGTTGCATCAAACGTGGGTCACCCGTTCATTCTTAGAGATACATATATCCCCAACAACTTTGGTGGAAAATATATTGCATATATGGCTCCTAAAGTGATAAATTGATTTTTTCACTTTAGATTAATTACTTTTCTTGATCAGTACTTTAAACTAATTACTTTAAATGATGATTAGGGTCCCATTCACGTTTGTGCCCCTTTCCCACCATAAACCATCCAACCTTTATTTTGTAAAAATATAAAGATTCATAATTAATATATACAAGATATTTAATAAAATGGGATCCCAAATACAATGTTGATATTTCAATTATTGTTTGCTCCTCATTTGCTATTAGGTGGAATATATATCTTCAATACATTACAAGATATAAAACTGAATATTTTAGTATTCTTTTACAATTAATTATGTGAAATTTATAATATTTAATATTTTTTAGATCGGTATATTCTATCTCCTTCATGTTTCTCTATCAACATTTTGTTCATCCAATGATCTTGTCCGCTCAGGGGAGTGGCCTCGCGGGCAATACTATCCCCTCGATTTTGGACCTGAAATGCCCCGTCAAAAGTTTTGACAAGCACAAGGCATCAAATGAAATTGTTAGTTGATTCATTCGTTGTGTTTAATTTAAGTTTTTTTTTTTCTTGGAAACAATATGTTGCCGTCAAATCAAGCTCGTTGTGTATTATTTACCCATAGAGCTATAATTATACATATGTACTTATATCATATGAATATCAGTTTCTTCTTTAAAAAAAAACCCGGCCAAATGAATGAATAAATAAAAATGAAGTTGGTTAGTGAGTGTAAAGAATAAGATGCATATAATGAATGGTTGATTTTGTGGACACTAGAAGGACATGAATGGACCACTCAAAACCACTGCTGCATACCTTTCTCTGGTGGTGCACTGGAGATGGTCCCTCCACCACATACTCACTCTTCCGGCAATACAACTGGGCCATTTCTGTTTTCTTGACGAGGACTACTGTAATAGTTGTAACGAATACGATCTATTTTTGATTTTTCTTCTTATTATTGGAAACGGAGAAAAATAAATCAAACAAACAAATCACACAAAATCTTCCAACAATACTTTTTTACACCAAGTCTTGAATTCCAGAACTTCGTTTAAGTGCACTAGATTAGTCTCTTACCAATTGAAACAATAGTTACTCCGAACATATATTATAAATTATTATTACGAAAAAGAAAAATATATTAATTAATAGAAAGGTAAGTATATTGTAAGTTCAGTTTGGTACTTAACAAGATGGAAGGTTGTTCCTGCTTGCGATTAAGTGATCTGTAATTAACAAAATGTTTTGTGGGAATAATTGGTTGATCTCACTGACTTAGGTCCTATCTATAAATTCAACTACATAAAGAATAGTTCTCAAGATATCTACCACTCTATACAATATGTGCATCAATATATCAATTACAATATACACGGATCCCATAGTTTTATTTAAATATTTTAGAGGAATCAATCCTTAATAAGCCCCGCAAAATTGAGACGCCATATATATTTTTTGGATCGTAATAAGATGAATAGAGAGTGGGACAATGGTTTTGTCAAGGCATCTGCGATATGATCAAGTGTGTTGATATACGATATTGAAAAGTTCATTACTGTACAAATCACGAACAAAGTGAAGATCCAAGGTAATATGCTTCATATATATGGAATCGAGTTCATAATAGGATGCAACGGTGGCACGTAGGTTGTCACATAAGAGAGGAGGAGGCACTGATCATCCAGATACCAATTGCGTACCGAGAATTGAGGTAGAGTTTGTGTTGATTTGAAATGATAAAAGAAGTCAGTCAATTAGATTTTCCACTTTTGAAACTGAGGCAGAGTTTGTGTACCGCACGTAAAAAAAAAATAGAATTAATTGGGATAAAATTTGATAGTTGAAAAAATGAAAAGATATGCACATATGATGGATGTTACATATGATGATAAATGATAAAAGCTGTATGTACGAATGTCTCATCTTTGTTGTGCAAGAATATAAATTCCACTGAGAGTTTGCCCACCATATAGAGCAAATCAATATTTGGGAGTTTGTAAAGGAACTTCAAAATTTGCAGATCATATTTATGCACGCAGTATGTCACTGTTAATTACATTTCGCTGGTAAAGTATTCATATACAAGCCAGTATACCGTAAAATGACACATATCCATTTTATATAATACACAATAACTATATATTTAATTTTGTATATTTTACAATGACTATTTGTTTAGAAATTATATTCCGGTTATCTTTTTATTTCGATTTGATACACGTATCGGAAGTATTTCACACGTTGAAAGTATCTCAAACGCTTGACACATGTCATATCGTGATTCAATCTCGAAAATTATTTTGAAAGGAAAATCCAAAAAAGAAAGAGAAATTCAAAAAATTACAAAGTTATTGTATCGAGCGCGTGGGATATCATATGCGCGTGTAGTAAATTACTAAATCGGAGCAATAAAATGATCAAATTACATCTTCTAAACAAGTAACCATTGTAAGGTATAAAAAATACAAAGTTATTATGCAGTATATAAAATGGATGTGTCTCACTCTACAGTATATTTAAAAATAAATCCCCTGAATAATAATCATATTTATGCATGTTATTGTATTTATATGCATTGCTCTCCTTTCCTTCCCTAAACAGACGGTTGATTTTTTTCCCATCTCGGACTAAATTAAAAATAGAGATTACTCTTTATACTATCGGAAACATTTTTTATAATTATTGAATAAATGGAAAAAGATACAAAAGTTAAAGTATATAGTAACTAAAATTAGTGCAGAGTGATAAACATATTGAAATATGTGGATCAAAATTATCGATGTATAAATTATTATAAATGAATATGTAATGTTTGTATTAGAACAATATAAACATGGTGATTATTAACATTTGGCTGTTAATGTGTATCCAGGCCAGTACAGACAAATGAATGATGATCATCAATTTCTCTCATTCAGTGCCAGCTTCCACTCGCAGTACTTTTCTTTGTCCCTGCTAGCTGTATCATTTTAAATGGAGGACTAAATTCCATCTAGAAAATTAAAAATGTGCATCTCCATAGGAATGTAGGTTAAACGGTTATCGAGTAAAAACTAACAAATTATAAGTTAAACGGAATAAGCTAATCGGGATGATAATAAAAGTATACCGCCTAACACTTTTGTGACTAGTAGGAGTTTCATTTAGTGTGCGATTAATGTCTCTTTTGAAGAGGTCCAATTAAGCTCGCAATCGATCAAGAAGAAGAGTGTGTCCATTACAACATGTGGCTGGAAAAAAGTAAGTTGTGATTAAGTGCATGGTTCATTCGAGTGAACAGTACGAAAAGTTTCGATTTATTAACCACCGACAATGAATAGCGTTGTATTATCAGCAATCATCGTTCTGCTGAGATTTCTTCTCCTCTCACCGTAATCTTCATCTAGAAACTCTAAATATCGTGAGTTTTATGCTTCTCGTTTCATTGTTAATTTAATTACTATTTCTATGATTAGTGTTTTAATTCGGAATTTGATAACACAATCTCCTTATCACTTGATGGACTAGCTTGGATGCACCACCAAGGATAACCACCACCATGACCACCCTCATTAGGAGTGTACAAATGATTTTGTAATAGATTTATGTTAAATTATTTATACTACTATTTTCTAAAGTACCATAAATCACAACAATATGAGGTTATGTACGCAATAAATAAAATAAATTGACATGTGTTATAAATATAAATAAAAAATTTCTCTAATAAATGAAAAAGAGATTTTGGAGGCGACCACCTCCTCTCGCCCCCTCGTGTCCATCACTGTATATACGACGTTAATTTAATGACACATTAATGTCAAATGAATACTACCTATATGGCTATATAGTCCAAATCCTTGTGTCATTTTAGCCATAAATGAGCAGAACAATTAAATTTTCATAAGACCACAATACAGACATGGCCATGCTTGGTTGCAGTTGAGTGTTTCTGGCATGTCGAAGGTCCATGCTGTAAATTTTTGTAAGAAATTGGTCTGACTAGTGACCTAAAAGACACAGTACTTTGCACTTTTTGGAGCATGAGGGACATATCTCTCTATTCATATCACCATTTTTGTGAATTCTGGACCATTAATTTGGCACACAACTTGTTAAATTTCCATTGAAAATGTTATCTTAGAAACCTAAAACAAAGAAGACGACAAATTACTCGAATGATCACTTGAACTAACAATCGTTAATAAATGCTCTCGTTACAGGCGGATCCTGAAAGGGATATGAACTTGTGTAGAATCTGGTAATGAACAGGGAACTTTTCTTTCTGGAAAACAACAGGACCACTAACATTAACTTGAAATCCTGGGATTCATTTTCAATTGTCAGTAGTATGTCCTTGGCCTCTTCCATTTGAATTATTAGTATTATCAATTAATGAGATGTTCTAATTTTCTCTTTTGCCATGTGACATTGATAATACATTCATTAATTCATAATGTTGTTAACTAACTACATATGAGGACCACTTACATTACACTAGTCTATACTTATAATGTTCTTGGTGCATCAACTTTTTCATTATATATGTTGTTTAGCCTCTTTGTAATCATTAATTTTCTTTAGACTAGCATCCAACTTAGATATGCAAATAGGTGTGGCATTTGGTTCTTGAGTTGAGAGTCTTATCATAAACCATCAAAGAAACTAAATATATACCTTAAAACATAGGTTGCTACCCTATGCTGTATCACAAATTCAAACACTGAATGGTAGATGTAGGGACTGATTGCCATAGCATTTAAATCGCTCCATTTGGCTCGTTAAACAGTGATTTGGCCTAAAATACATTTTAAATACCCCATTTCAATTTCATTCCAAACACAATTTCAACAAAATCCATCTAAATACTCATTCAAATTTTATACCAATCAACCCCGTCCCGTAGTTATTGGGTTTTCAGAAAACTCACCTATAAAGGTTAGCTAATCTTAGAACGAAGATGGAGTTTAATTAGATATGATATCTCCAATAAACATTAAAAAGAAGTGCTGCAAAATACTTTTGTATCACTTTTGGAAAAAAATGGACATAAATGCACGTAGTTTATTCAAATTGTGGCAACACAGATGCGCCAAATTAGAGAATTCATCAGTGGTGTCGAATGTAACTCTAAAATTAAATTTGATTATATAACAAAACAAATACGATTTCGTATCAAAAAGTAAAAAATAAAAAAAGTACGATTTCACTAATTCACAAGCAATCAATAGTTCAATTATGTAGTGTAATATCCTCAACATCAATGTTCTGTGAGATTATTCAGTTCAAAAGCACGAGGCATTACTTGTTAACTTTCCTCGATAAATTGCTAGGGCATTCATGAGACATAGTAAGTAATGGTTTACAAAATAAAACATTTTGTTAGGGCTTTAACATACTTGTTATACCTAGGTTAAGGTACATTATAGTTTAAACATTCTGATCGATCTAGTATCTCAACAAGGAGTTGAAATTGGAAGGGATGAGATTTTAGTAATCGGTGATGAACATCAGAGGGCAGAGTAAAGAATTCAAATATGGTGGAGCGAGATACGTTGAAGTATCTTTAGGCGTGAGGTTGCGAATATGCATGATATAAATAATTTGAGGGCGAAAAATACAGTACATACTGGGGCTTCTCTATGTTTTGGATGGAACCGTCGCCCCTCTCGCCCCCGCCTCTCATAATCATATTTGTACAGTACTAGCTAGTTTGAATACATCTCAGGAAGGGAACATGGAATTCTTGTACCTACTACTCCATAGTCGGACATCTAAATGTAAGTGGATGAGTGGTAATGGAGATCCGAGTCACGTCACAGAACAGGGATATGATCAATTTGGTAAAACATTCATTAGCATCACACAATATTTTCCCATTTATGAGGATTCCATGTCTCTCCATACTTGTGTCTGTGAGATGTATTGTAATTTGTAAGCCCCATATCTAAGTTAAACTTTTTGTAGTATTTGCGTAATGCACTCACTCATTCTTGTGGCCTTGCTTCAATCTTGGATGTTGGAAGTTGCATGGGACCTTAGACCACTTTTCTTGGTTCTCAACACCAAAGCATAATCTTTTATGTCTACTTGAAGGGGAAACTCTCCGCATTATATAGTCCTTGTTGTGAGTGCTATGTAGCCACCATATCGTCTAATATGTTATCTAACAAAGTCAGATGTTAATGGTTGAAACTACCCGAAAACTAAGGAGATACCCAAAGTAGCTAAACTCAATAACAATTAGGTGATGTGCACATTCAAAGACACAGGAAACCACTTGAAACTACCTTTTGATAGCCAGACTGCATGTTTTACTTGTGACATTTCAATACACCCTTACAATTCAAACCAATTAACCAAACACTTCACTCGATGGAGATCACACTATAGTAGCATAAGGTAAATCGAAAATGCCATATCATTTAGTTAATTTCGATCAGAGGCTAAACTCTACAGTAGTAAGTACTACTACAAGTGTACAAGAGAACATCATTATTCATTTTCTCAGCCCTGCAGTTAACATGTTTAACAGCCGCTAAAGTTTTGATACAAACAACAATCTAATGATTGCACTAAATCCAGTACTACAGCAACTACAATTCAATATGAAATGGTACTAACGATGAAGGGACTAGCGAAGATATGTCAAAGTTAATCTTCATTGCTCTGATAGCTATTGTCCTCAAGATTAAACAATTCATCTATAATCATACTGGACTGCGCTTTCTGAAATTGAGCAAGTGCATCTTGAGCCACAACCATCAGAGCATCTTTTGCAGATTTAACTGGATTAACTTCAGAAGTTCTCGCCATTTCGCCATTTGTAGCCAGCTTGGATCTTGAATTTCTCAATGATTGTGCCTTTCTTTTCGCGTCCCTGTGGAGAAGATGATCAATGTACTTCTCATGCAAAGCCTTGTTCTTTACCTGCTTCAGAACAGGCGGGCTAACTAAAACTGCACTGTTGGACCCACTTAATGGAGACAGTGGCAGCCTATGGGCTGATAACGATCTTGACAAAACCATTGGGCTTGAAGCAGGTGACCTGGACAAATATGGGTTGGCAAAACTAAGAGAAGATAAATTCACCGTTGGCTCGAGCTCAGAAAACAAGTCGACTCCATGGTCTTTATCTTCATTCTGTTGCTTTTGCAACAGCTGTCTTACTGTCTTATGTGCAAGAAGACAATTCCGCTTGGTCGATCTAAGCTTTTTAGTTTTTGTATTCGCAGCATCAAGCAACTTACTAGCCGAGAAAGTTGGGGAAGAAGGTTTTATTCTAGACATTGAGCGTGTGCATGGTTGAGGTGGGGTCTGGTGATCAGAATGAATTCTGTCGAAACAATCTTGCGCTGATTTTCCAGGCACCTGCAGGGATCATGCATAATAATTCCATTAAGAACCTCACAAGTCATAAGATATCTGTTATGTCATGAAGCAGACGACGAGTGAAAAAGGTACAAATATATCTAATTTCCAATCAACTGAGACACTAAAAAAAGCTTCAATTCATGGAAGAGACCTTAAATGGCTTCAGAATGAAAAGCCAGATGTTGGTCATGATACAAGTCAATGATAGATAATAGCTTTCAGGGGCTCGTGGTCCTTACAAATGATAAAGTTCCACATAGCATTTCATCTACATAAACAACTATCTTCTACATGAGAATGCAGTGCATAACATAAACAAATTCAAGGCGGATACTCCACCAGAGTACCCATACATCTTATTTAAACTACAGTTTTCCAGGTGACACAAGGTAGCATGCTATTCAAAGGTGCATAAAACGGTCTAAAGGAGCATACCGAAAAGTAAATCTATAACAAAGGCAGGCTAGCTCTCAACATCCTCAGGAAACAAACTCATAAAGATCTGATGAATAATCAGAATATAAGATAAGCTTCACTTTCTCCTAAGTTGTCATTGGATTATTCATTTATTCTATCTCTCCATATATACGAAAACATCACGAAATAAGGCACCAAAAGTAAGATTCCAATAGAAACCCTTCACCAAGCATGTACAGATTCTTTTACAGGTCAGGATGAGTATAAGACTATTCAGGTCTAGTTGGTATCATGATGGTAATGCCTAACTCTATCCTCACAATGCATTCCACACCACCATAACTTTACCATTGTAAATCCACGTACTCTAGAGATATATAGGAAGCTTTGGCTTGCTTTAATCATCACAGTTAAAGTTTTGAAGTTACGACAAAATTCATGACAAATTAAGCTATCAATACAATCCTGAAAATCTACCCAAATATTTAAGTAAGCTTAAGATCCAACTGTCTTATTCTTTAACAGATTCTCTGGCCATTATGTTGCTATTAGGAGTAAACCGCACTTTTTTCCTCTTTACAATTTCATTTCTTTTGTCCCATGGTCATATAAGGATCCAGGCCAATGAATGCCATTTTGAGGTTTTCTCATCTAAACTTATACAGGGCATGCTAATTAATTACAACTGAGCAAGGAAACTTTCTCATTTCTTTCATCCCGCTTTACATGCTAATCACAACTGAGTAAAGAAATTATGACAGCAAAATGCAATGACAAATGATACAGGACAGATTGCATAGGTTATCTATGCAATGCATAATGCAGATTTCACTATTCTAGATAAATTTTGAAAAAATAATCATATATTGCTTAAAATTGATCAAACAACGTAAAACAACATCAAGGTTCCAAAGATAGTATGAATCATAAGACTATTACTCTATGCATACCCCGATGATTAAGCCAGCTAATTGAAAGTGTAGGTTGGAGAACTTTTGCCTCTGAGGTTACAGCAACTTTGGCATTCCATACACTGATCTGCACTCTAATTTTTCCTAACAGACAATGGTCTAACATTAAAAATGATATCTACATCAGAAGGATCTGAAACAGCACCCCACCCATTTCTTGCTCTTACGACCCCGAATTAAAGTAAGGATGCAATCCCTGCATAACAGTTAGCATGACAATATTTGCTCAAGTTTTCATCCATTCAAATGTGTAATTCACGTTATTCTGTGCTCCTCTTTAGTCTAAATTATCCAAATATCATCTTGCACTAGACTACCACCAAAGATTTGCTTCACAGCCCATAGATTTTTGTATGCTACTCTGTACTTGGAAATTTGTCAATGTTAATTGAAAGGCTAGACATTTTAGCAGCTAGTGGCATTATTTCAACCAGGAAACCATACAGCCACACTACGTAAATGTTAGTCACTGCCAGAGATTTTATATTCTGACTCCCATCTCCCTCGAGCTTGACTTTACTGGACTAATATGCTCTAATCAGCTATACTATTATAGCATGCCATGATTCACAAAACAATTAAAATTTCACATTGGCTGCTTCACTTTCATGCTCCAGTATAAAGGCTAATCCTTTTCCTCACACATGATCAACAAAAACAAAATGGAACAAACACACATTAAATAGCTTATGGAATAGCAAGCAATATAAATACGTAAGAATCTTAAAACATTACCATTCTTGCAACTTTCTTCCAGAACTGAGGTGTAGGCCTTGCAGTGAAATATGCTCTGCCCAGTGCTGTTTCTTGTTCCTCTGTCCACCCCAAAACAATCTTACTCTTTTTATCAACTCCGCTCCGCTTCCTCTTCTCGCCGATTAACATCTTTCCCTCACATTCCCTGTTTCCACCTGTCGTTTCAGGCCCACACTCCTTATCATCTCTTTTCTTTACACGAGGCTTAGCCAACTCAGCATCCTTTTTCCTACCCTTAGCTACTAGATTAAGCTTCCTCTCTTCCGAAATTCGACTAACACTCTTCTCAGTTCTCCTTCGAGCCGAACTAGAACTAGCCCTCTTCTCAGTGTTCCCAACACATTGCACCCCATCACCAACAACTACAGCTTTACCCTTTGCTACACGATTAAGCTTCCTTTCCTCCGAAATTCGACTAACACTCTTCTCAGTACTCCTTCGAGCCGAACTCGAACTAGCCCTCTTCTCAGTATTCCCATCACTAACAACTACAGCTTTACCCTTACGCTCCTTCTTCGATAAATTTCTGACCTTTCCGCAAGAACCCTCCTCCAAATTGCAAACTTCCACTTGATTGTTCACAGATTTAGACTTAGCTAAACTCCGAGTTGCCCTCTTCTCTACGACGCAAAAATGGGGGTCATTTCGATCAGATTCTGATTGGCGTTTCCTCGAATTGACAGAAACCCCCGGACGAGCAGCTGTTGTTGGATTCTGTACGAATTTATTGGGGAATTTGGGCGGTGAGGAGTTGAGAGGAGTAGAAGTGACACGGATAGGAAGGGTTTTCTTGGGTTCGGGTGTTTTTGGATCTTCGTGACGAAATCTGGGAGATCTTCTAAGAGCTATGGTGGAGTTGGTTGATTTTCTTTCAGGCATTTTGACAGACGGGATTCGTGCTATAAATGGGAAGAATCGGCCATAGCTGTGAAGAGTGAAGAAATGATTGATTTGAAATTTAAGGGAGGGAAGATGATGATCCAAATCCGATTGCGGTGAACGGCTTATTGAGACTCAGACCGTGTGTGAGGTAGGGCCGGCTTAGTAGTTCCCCGGACCAAAACCGAATCATATTAGGTTCGGTTTTAAGTGACCGTTTAAAATAGAACTGTAACTAACTTATCTCAATTCGGATTGAATTTTTGGATGTTTTTTATAAAAAAAAAACAACTAGAATTCGGTTTTATGTTCGTTTCAGCCCGAAACCAAAAACAATATGTTTCATTATATTTCTATAAAATTTAATTAGTTTTTAAGTGATCATTTGAAAATGTTAAATGATGATCATTATTTTATTAATATGAAACAACTCATGAAATTTTGTGCATTTACCTTCAAGCATTACAAAATTCAGTTAGATTATATATATATATTTATTAAAGATAAATTTGATTTATATAAGTATTTTATTTCTTTCTGTGCAACGATTTAAATCAATTAATAAGTTAAAGTAAACATAGTATAAGGAATAGTATAAATCCAAAGTGTATTAATACAAAAGTTATCACTACAATACATCACATCTATAGCAACCGCATTAATGTTGGATTATGGATTAGTATTTAAAAATACGACACACACAAATTAACTCTATGTGTTTAATCTTTCTTTTAATTTTAAACATAGTTTCTTGTTCTAAGACATAACCTTTTGAAATTGTTATAGCATGTAGTATGAAATTATTACGTAAAATGATTTACACATAGCCCAAAAAACTTGAATCCTCCATGTATTTAATTGAGTTAATTCATCAACGATGACATCAAATAACGTATGCTTAAATTGCAAATGAAATAATGTAGTTGTGGTTTATCGCGCTACAGGAGATAGAATTTGCAAGGAGTGTGGTCTTGTAGTGGTGCGCTCCAGATGATAGAATCGACGTCAATCTGATCTTGCATTAGAATATTGTTTCAACGATAAGACAATTGAGTAGAGTATTTTCGCAAAACAATAATTGTGTTGGTGCCCCTGTAATACATAGTCTTATAAATTCCTAGCATATTAGAAGAGTCTAAAACTTCACTTTGATTTATAAAAAGATGTCTAATTTTTTAGTTTTATCTGTTGTATATTTCGTGGATCAAATTTAGTTGGGTTTGTGGATTGTAATGTATTCGGGTCCTACCGTTTTGTATCTGAGTACAATGATTAATGTTTTCAGTTTATTTCAATGGTAAATGATTTCAGTCTAAAATCGGTTATGTACTTGACGGATAGAAAAATATCGGCTTGGTCTGGGCCACAAGTAGAATTATTTCGAGGTCTGTTTCGAGCTAGTACAATTCAAAAAATTTGATTTCATCTTTAAAATGTTATTTTCAACTAATGTAAAAAAAACATGAATACTGAGAACAAAAATATATTAATTCATATTGATAATTTTTTTAATAATATAGAATCCGAGTATTATACCGAGTTTTTAACAGCCCAAAAATTCACATTTCGAACTTGCACGTTTTAAAACGAATCATTCGTCAAAGAGGAGTCCGTAAGCATTGTCGGACCAAAATTTTGTGACTTGTAAATTGTCCAACCCATTGCTTACCAAAAGTCCAGAGTACATATATTGTCAAAGTCCCCTTCAAACCCTAATCTTCTTCCACAATCATTAGAGCTTTTGAAATAAAACATATATAGCCAAAAGACCCTTTTCGCGCTTAAAATTCTGTCAAACGCAGCAGTATTCAAAACTCGATTCCCGAATATTTAACCGTTGAATCGAGCTGATTTTTTAATAGAAGATGTCCAACACACCATTATACACTGGTATAGGAGGGATCTCCGTTTTGAAATTCAAGTAATTCTGAAAATCGTGTCGACATAGCTGTTTCTCCAAAATTGTTTTTATCAATGCCATCTCGTTTGTTTCTTCAAGGCAAGTTTCCCTAGGATTTGTATCACAATTATTGGCTGTGTATTATCTATGATATGTTAGTTTTGTAAGTTTCTTTTTAATTGTGCATGATTGAGTTATGGTTCATAGTTTATGATATTTGAATGATTGTTATGTGATGAGTTTAGTAAAATCTATGCCGTTGTCATGGTATTGTAATATGTGTCACACTCGTATTTGAATGTGAAGAGCCTGTTCTGATTGGTTATGGTTGTGCATATCAAGTTAACATGTTTGATCAATTAATAATATTTACGAGTTAGTCCAGTAGTGAGTTCTTCAAGTTGGCTCATGATATTAATTCTGTTATTGTTGTGATCTTGTGTATCATGTACTACTGTGTAGTAATCTCTTATCGGTTCATATGTGAATGGTGTTTGATGTTTACACACACCATAATTTATACATTCATACATTTAAAGTTTAAAATTATACATTCACGTTAATAAACTTTCAAGTCATTTAAAATTTCAAGTTAAATCAAGTAAAATTTCAATTCAAGTCAAAAAAGGACTAGTAAGTTCTCCCAAGCAAATCGTGATCAATCAAGTTAAGCGGTCACCATCGACTAGACAACTAACAAATCATGTGTATTCAAGTTAAGCGGTCACCATCGACTAGACAACTAACAAATCATGGCTATTCAAGTTAAGCGGTCACCATCGACTATGCAACTAGCAAATCATGGCATCCATGTTAAGCGGTCACCATCGGCTAGACAACTAGCAAATCGTGGCTATCCATGTTAAGCGGTCACCATCAGCGGGGGATGTACCTTACGATGCCAAATGAGCTCATGATCATGTTAAGATTTTAAGTATGTTTCCAATTCAAGTTTCATGTTAAAGTTAAGATTTTTAGAAGTTAAAGATCAGATTTAAGTGTTAAGTGTCAGGTCAAGTCAAGTCATAGGTTACATTGCATTAAGCAAGACTAAAAGCTTTAAAAGTCATGAAGATAGAACTTAATTCATGACACGTGCATAGATACTTGCTCAGTAAGCGGTCATGACTGACCCCTTTCTAAAATATCAATTTTAGGTTCGATGTCGAGCTTGGAGTGGAGTGTTGTTGGAGCAGTGATCGATATCAGGAAGACTCTTGACATTATTTTAAGTTTCATGATTTTAAAGATTTAGTACAGTTGCAAGATTTTATTATCTGTAATTCCGCTACATATTTATATTAGTTCACGAACATATTTCAAGAATTTACATGTCATGTTTAAGGACGGTCAAGTCGTCGATATACATTTTTAATTTTAAAAGTCTAAGTTTGTCGAATTTCGAAGCACAAGAACTAGCGCGAGCCATATTTTTTAGTTCATATTTTTAAAAATTAGGGCGCTACAACTTGGTATCAGAGCCGTGCCAACTCAAAACCCGCAAGAGGTGGACTGTTGGCCGGACTGTCATTTTCTAACTTCAAATTTCAAAATTTCATATCATGATAGAATTAAATATTCATGTTGGGTATCGATCACTGGCCAGGCATATCTCCACTTCGGTAATTGTGTTTATGCTTAGGTTTATATTTGAGCATATGATTTTGTTAGTTATGAATGTGATTACTTGTAGTTAAGTGATTCTTGTGTACATTATTATGTTCTGTACTTGTTAATTTGATCTTTTGTGATTATGTTATTAACTATAGTTGCATGTTGTGGTATTAATCTAGTTGTGCATTTTGGTCAATTGTTGTTTATATATTATGGTGGTATTTACACATGTTTATGTGATCATTTATGCCTATGTGATTTGAGTTTTTCTTAGTGGGGTTTAAGCAAGATTCGAGGTCGAATATTTTTAGAAGTTAGATTGTAACAGCTCAAAATTTCGCATTTTGAAATTGCAAGTTTTAAAGATAATCGTTTGCCAAAGCGGAGTCCGTAAGCATTGTTGGACCAAAATTTTATGACTTGTAAATTGTCCAACCCATTACTTATCAAAAGTTCAAGTCCATATATTGTCAAAGTCCCCTTCAAACCCTAATCTTCTTCCACAATTATTAGAGCTTTTGAAATAAAACATATTTAGCAAAAAGACCCTTTTCGCGCGTAAAATTCTGCCAGATGCAACAATATTGAAAACTCGATTCCTGGATATCTAACCGGTGGATCGAGCTGATTTTTGGATAGAAGATTACCAACACACCATTTCACACTTTCACCGGGGGGATTTCCGTTTTGAAATTCGAGGAATTCTTAAAATCGTGTCGAACAGAGCTGTTTCTCCAAAATCATTTTTGATCAATGCCATCTCGTTTATTTCCTCAAGGCAAGTTTTCTAGGACTTATATCACAATTATTGGTTGTGTATTATCTATGTTATGATATGTTAGTTTTGTAAGTTTCTTATTAATTGTGCATGATTGAGTTATGGTTCATAGTTTATGATATTTGAATGATTGTTATGTGATGAGTTTAGTAAAATCGATGTTGTTGTAACTTGTCATGGTATTGTAATATGTGTCACACTTGTATTTGAATGTGAAGAGCCTGTTCTGATTGGTTATGGTTGTGCATATCAAGTTAACATGTTTGATCAATTATTATATTCACGGAGTTAGTCTAGTAGTGACTTCTTCAAGTTGGCTCATGATATTCGTTCTATTATTGTTGTGATCTTGTGTATCATGTACTACTGTGTAGTAATCTCTTATCAATTCATGTGCGAGTGGTGTTTGATGTTTACACACACCATAATTTATTAATTCATAAGTTTAAAGTCTAAAATTATACATTCGCATTAATAAACTTTCAAGTTATTTAAAATTTTAAGTTAAGTCAAATACAATTTCAAGTCAAGTCAAAAGAGGGCTAATAAGGTCTCCCAAGCAAATCGTGATCAATCAAGTTAAGCGGTCACCATTAGGCAACTAGCAAATCGTGACTATTCAAGTTAAGCGGTCACCATCGGCTAGACAACTAGCAGATCGTGGCTATTCAAGTTAAGCGGTTACCATCGGCTAGGCAACTAGCAAATCATGACTATCCATGTTTAGCGATCACCATCTGCTAGGCAACTAGCAAATCGTGGCTATCCATATTAAGCGGTCACCATCGACTTCGGTCGTGAACAACGTTGGAGAGGATCAAGCTGCCAAAGAGTTTTGTCCGGATGAAGAGAAGGCGAATGAAATTTTCTCGGATCCAGCTATATTTTGAATTTCCTATGAAGATCACAATTCGGGTCATGTTGTTGATATATGACTATTAACGTCTTTCGTAGACAGGGAGTCTTATTATACAAGTATGTTTGATTATATCCCATTTCTTAATCATGTTGTATTTGTGTAACCAATTAACTATATTTCGCAGGAAAAAGACGTTTGCACTACTATTTTGTAGGTATATGTTAAGGTGGATTTTGAACGTGTTATCATAGGTTGATGTTAACTAATCCGTTCATATCCTACCGATGTCTTTTGGTATGAACAACAACTTTTTATTGTCCTAAAAAAGTTTCTTACTCATTTTCTCCATTCAATATTTAAATATTGTCTGTGGTGATGCAGATTGATGCCCTCATACATCGCAACAACTCAAGAAATACTAAACCTATTTATTCTTGAACATCCTGATTCAATATAATTAAGCTTATGTGTTGCAATAGCATGTTATTGCGAAGGAAATGTTACAAACTATTGGTTTTGATATACAACCGTCCTAAATCCTCTTTCCTGGTACAAGGATGATTACGATGAGAAGATGATGTTTTATTTTTTGGAATAAATCCGATGTCTTTTGTTGAAAAACAATTTAATTAGTTAGACTTTATAGCAGATTTAGAGATTTTGTGATACTCAAGTACTATCTTTTTTCAATGTACTCCTCATTTATTAAGTTTTGTTCTCACTCTATGGTTATTACAAGTTTTTAGTCTTATTGTTTTTCTGATTGAGAATCAAATATGTTCGAGACATGAGATTTTATGTCAGTCATTTTTGTCGACCTTATTAGAGACATAAATCCAATTAAAATTTGCCAATCAAACCCAATAATTCGGCTTGAACAAAATCGAAGTCCAAGTATACTATCGTGAATGGAATTTTAGTCTATCAAAAGATCTATTAAAATTCATCCATATTAAAAGAGCTATTAAAACTTCGTCTTTTCTTTTCTTATTCCAAATTTATGAATGTTTAAGATCTTTTTAGTCGAAGTTTATGATTGTTTTGGATGTTTAAGAGCATACAAATTGAGAAGATACTCATCTTAAAAAATATAAGAATGGAAAATATTTCAAAATTTAATCAAAATGACCAATATACTACTGTTATAATATAACTCTATATCGAAATATTTGATAATTTAACTTAAAATGAAAATTATTTGATCATTAATTTTGAAATTACTATTATACTCAATGATTTAATAATTATAGTAAATTGTAAAAGATTTGACCATTAATTTCTAAATTACTACTATACTGAATTTGATAATTAAAGTAAATATGAAAAAGATTTGATCATTAAGATCGAATTTACTACTATATTCACAGATTTGATAATTAAAGTAAAAATGGAAAAGAATTGACCATTAATATAAAATTAACTACTATACTCATAAATTTGATGGAAACGATTTGGACAAATTATTTCGACATGACTACTATATTGAAGAGTTGATAACTAAGATATATATGATAAATTTTTTATCATTCAAATGATTAATTACTTACCAAAAAGATACATATCCACTTATAATTTAAAATCTTATGTTGATTAGTTAAGTACGTGGTTCATTCTCTATAAATATATCATATCATTCATTGAAAAAAAATTACAAACAGTATGCCGATTCTTACAGACTTGCCAAATGAATTTCGGCCAATGAATGTAAAATGTTTATTTTTTTTAGATTCATACAAATCAATTTCAAAGCATTGCAATGCTTTATTGTGAATGAGTTTAATGTTGCACTTTTCACTAAGATTCATTCAATAAACTTTATTTTAAATCAAAGATGTTTAAATCGATCAAATCGGGAGTTCAGGAACACACCTCAAGTCAAGTCGAATTACAATCCACATATTTAACTACATCCACGAATTAATTTCAAACTCAAATTTTCAACGCATTATTCATCTTCCTTGATTTTGAAAATGTTTGAAAATATGATCTAATTAAAAAAAACTATTTTGATGTTAAATAAAGCCTGATATAAAAACAACTTCGATATACTTTAAGTCCTAGGATTTGCAGCTTATTAAGTGGAAAGAAATCAACAAAATAATAAACTTAAATTATGAAGTCTTATAAATATAATCCTGACTTTTATGGTTTATTACAAAATTTGATCATTAAAGTAAGAATGGAAAAGTTTACATTTATATTATTCTATATCTGAGTGAAATACTAATAGCACAACAACATTCTATTCGTCAGAGTGTGAAAACACTTAGTTGGTAAGTCATATCGATATGGAAAGTATATATTACGTTGCAGGATATGCAAATCGAAATCTCCAATTCTATATTTATGACAACTATATTGTATAACAAATCAATTAGTATTGATGTTTATACATTTTATCATTCAAAGATATAATGTTATATGTATCATTGAGACGAAGATACTAATACTGCCAACGTATATGTCAAGGTATCTTATTCTAGATTACATTAGCATAAAAGTAAATAGATGCATCTTAACAAGATTATTTCTTACACCGTCAACCCGATAGCACTTTGTCCGTAACTATAAAAGAATCCATTCAATATGGGCGAACAATATCACATAAGGTCGTATTGACATATGTGGATATTCAATGTATAAAAATTGACATCTGCCAATATAATATGATTATGTTAAGCATGTTACATCTTCACATAAGGCTGAAGGATATATATGTATCCCAGACCAATAAAATTAAGGTGGATAAGATCTGCAATACCATGAAAAGTTTGAGTTGTGGTTATTTGTTACACCGAAATCGTGTTTTTGTATTTGGTAGGTTTATTGGTTGCAAGAGGTGTAATGAAACTGAGAGTTGGCCACCTTGCGACTCAAGTATTAATTTTCGGAGCAGTAGTCTCAACATTCTGACCATCACAAAGACTTCCTATATGGATGTTGAGTTCGCTTTGTTATAGCTTTCGAATTCAATTGTTTTATTAATGTTGTTAAACTTTCATTGTTATAGATTGCGTACTTGCGTTTAATGAAGCAAACAATGTTCAAATCTAAATGAATTACGGTTTAAATATTTTGATGGAGTTAATAAAAAAAGATCATCCATTCAATCAAATAGTTAAGGTGTACAACAATATTGCTCTTGAAATAGTACCAATTTACCGGGTAAATGTTGATGACTTCAATAGTGAAATTCATAATTGTCTAAATTTTTATTTGGCGGCATATATATTCATTATATTTGGATGGTATAAGAAATGTATTCAACACGCAAGTCATGAATGCATATTTTTTTTCATAACTCAATTTCGTTCGATTTTGTTAAATGAGTTAATTTGCGACTACACATCATGAACCTAATATTGAAATAATATTAATAATTTTTTTTTCATAACTCAATTTCGTTCGATTTTGTTAAATGAGTTAATTTGCGACTACACATCATGAACCTAATATTGAAATAATATTAATAAATTTACTACATTAATTTAAATTAGACTTGTAATGACCCGGCCACTAATGGACCGAGACCCGGCCCGTTGGGCCAGCAAGGTTACACATGACTGGCCCACCACTCGGTACGATATTGTCTGCTTTGGGTTGGAGCCCGCACGGATTTGTTTTTGGATTTCCCCAAAAGGCCTCATACCATAAGAGAGTGATGGGTACATATATACCCTTCATCCTTCCACTCACAAGCGATGTGGGATGTTGGGCATTACAATCTACCCCCCTTAAATTATCGACGTCCTCGTTGAGCTTTCTTGGGGTTGTCCCGGGACCAACCATCCGTGCAAGATTCTAGAGGTGGCCTCTACGGGTTCAAGAGGTGGCTCCCACCGCCCATACAGTGTAGCACTTTGTCCCGCCTGGCACTTAGTTCCCGCAATTCTGGACAGTCCCACTCTGATACCATTTGTAACGACCCGATCACTAATGGGCCGAGACCCCGTCCCTTGAACCGGCAAGGTTACGCATGACTGGCCTACCACTTGGTATGCTATTGTCCGTTTGGACCGGAGCCCTCACGAATTTATTTTTGGGTTTCCCAAAAAGACCTCATACCATAGGAGAGTGGTGGTCTACATATATATCATTCACCCATTCCACTCACAAGCGGTGGTATGTTGGGTATTACAAGACTTCTATTCGAAATTGTATGTCATAATTCAATTTGGATATAATAATATTTGATAAGGTTCTCAATTATAACGAAAATTTTCTAGACTTATTTACATGATAACATAACATCAATCACAATGTTCAAGATATACTAATGCATATATTTATTTACTTTAGATTGAAATAAATGAAAATTTAAATTAGTATAATATTTGAAATTTACCTCAATTATGGAAACAAATGTTAAAATTCAAAAATAGTGAAAGATTTGTCAAAACATCTATATACATAAATTTATGGTGTATATTTTCGAAGGAAGGTTTTTTAAATGTGTTTAAATCTCACAAATTATTTAAAGTGCACACACACATGGTAACAATAATACCACGTTCCCATTGTTACTTAGGCTATAAGAACACCATCGTTATATTATATTAAGTGGTAACGACCAAGGAAACTATATATAGTTGCATGCATATAAAAATAACCATGACATCTTTGATTATGATCCTAAACGATAAAATTTAGTTGCCAGTTGATCTGAATACTGCTATACTCGAAACAGGGGGAAAATATAAAAAATATACCTTAAGTTGTGTCATTATAAAAAAAAGGGCATTATTTTGTGACCGTCCGATTTTAGTACCTTATGTTAATCTTTTGTCTAATTTAGGTACTCTGCCAGTCAAATTTGACGGGGCCGTTAATTTTGCATAAAAAGTCCAAAAAAGGTACCTTAAGTTGTGTCACTACCGTAAAATATACCTTATTTTGTGACAATCCGATTTTGGTACTTAAAAATTTCAGTCAACCAATTTGAGTACTACTTCGGTCAAAAATTGAATGAACCGTTAGTTTTGATCTAACTAGTGCGCATTAGCGTGAATAACACGTTTTTCTTTAACATGCAGTTTAAATAAAAAATTAATAATAATTTAAAAAATCAATTTTAATCTGAAAAATAAACTTCACATTCAATAAAAAAATCGTTATACCCTAATATAATCCTCTTATATAAAACAAAACACACACACCAATTCTTTCCCAATTATTCCAAGAGCCCTAATCGACTTCCCTCCACCCAAAATTAAGCTATTTCACAAATAACCTAGTGTGGGAGAAGTCGACTAAGGTTATTGGAATAGTTGGAAAAGAATGGGTGTGTGAATTTTGTTTTATATAAAACATAATTATATTATTAGGTTTTGATGATTTTTTTTAATCTATTTAAGTTTATGCTTGTTTTTCATATTAAAATTTATTTAATTTTTTATGAAAAAAAAATAATTCAAAGTTTGTGTTATTCGCGATATTTTGATGGAAAATATGTTAATTCACGCTAATGCACATTAATTAGGTCAAATTTAATCGACGAAGTATTAAAATTGGACAGGTGAAAAATATAAGGTACCAAAATTGGACAGTCACAAAATAAGGTAACTTTTTCAGTAATTATTGATTTTTTTCGTGTCAAAATTAACAGTTCCGTCAAATTTGACTGACGGAGTACCCAAATTGGACAAATGACAAACATAAGGTACCAAAATCGAACGGTCACAAAATAAGATACCTTTTTCGATAATGACACAACTTAAGATACCTTTTTTGGATTTTCCCCCTCGAAACAGTTACCCTCAATTCACTCAAAACATGGGCAAGTGCGAGCTTAATGTATCAATTCTCAATTTGTATATATATATATATATATATATATATATATATCCACAACACTAGCATAGAGAATTTTGAATTTATAGTTGCCCTCTTATCAACAAGTATTGTTTTTTCCATTCGGTTCTTAAATATTGTCTTGACTGAACGTTTGTAATTTCGAGGAAAGTGCTTGATAGACTATTTGAAGCGAAGAATTCTGAAGTTGTATTTCGAAAATATTTTATTAGTATAAATTAGCCTTTCATGTTGTACTATTTTGTTCAGTTTTGTTAATTCTCACTAGCTCACATGAATACTTTTTTTGAGAAAGACAATAAGAAAGAAGCATTTCGACTTATGGAGGCTGGAAAGAGCATAAATAAAACGGATGTACTATATTGTTTTAACTTCATAAAGTTGTATAATGCCGAGCAAAAACTTCACGAAGAAGGAGTCGATGGGTTAGAAATGTTGAAACATAATTATGAATGTATTGAAGATGCGAATTTCAAGGTTGAAGTTCCACAAGCTAAATCTTCCGGATATACCACCATTTTGTGCATCGACACTGAAGGATTTGTGAATCCACATCAAGAGAACTAAATTTCACCGAAGTACATCCATTGCCCAAGATATGTATGGCTGACCTTGAAGTGATTTATATGACATCAACCTACGTGGTGACAAACCAATTCAATCTTATGATTATTAGCGGGAGGATTGTTTGTAATTTCTAGCAACTTTGATATGTTGACATTAATATTCTTTATTTATTAGTTAAAGTTATAAAATTTTGAAGTTCTAACCTACTCAATTCGATTTCTATTTTATATTAACTTCGATGTTTTTATTATTAATATAATTGTACTATGTGGGAGATTTCATTATGTTAGTATATATTTTATTATATAGTTCACTTACAGTCAAATAAACATGTTGATAGACAACGAAGCGCAACACAGGTGGTAAGACGCTTCACCTACAACCAATAGGTCGCGAGGGGGGTGGGGAGGGTGTTCGAGTCACCCTTTAGCTGTTTCAAAAAAATAAAATAAACATGTTGATATTGAAAATGAAAGCCTTCTTCTTTCTACCGCACATTTGGTCGATTAAAAATTTAAGGAGAGTAGATAACATCAAGTAAAATTGATGTATTCATGTCTAATTGAACATAGTGTGCATCATATCAAGAATTTGTAAGGAAATTTTGATTAGAGCGAGTCGAGTTGCATAATATATATAGGTTTCGAAACCTATTAAGAATTTGGAGGAGGGTTGGATTTAATAGCCTTTAGGTGTGGGAACCCTCTTTGATATCTACTTTCTTAATTTCTATATCGATGAAGGGGGAGGGGGGTGACGGATGCTCCCTAGACAGGAAAACAATCTTCTATGTACTTTCATGATCTATATGATGGACCGGGTCGGGAGGGTGGGAGGTACTTTTTAGGCAGATAACCTCTCTTCTCTCTATTTTCTTCATCAATAACGGGTGCCGG
>JAYMSP010001985.1:0-27157 GCA_036897095.1 Plantago elongata | reverse complement strand
TATTATATTTAAGTTGTCAACCTCAAAATGATTTTTATGAGAAAATTCAAATACAGATTGCCAACCAAACATTCAACATGTGAGTTGAAATACATAAAACCGTATTACAATATAACATATACAATAATTTAAAATATCATAGTTAATTGAAAGCATAAGAAACATACATAATATACAAGGAGGGGGGTACGGAAATAAAATGATTGTAAGATTACAAAACCCCATTGTTTTTTTAATCCGTTGACTTAAAAGGATATTTGATGAAAACATAATTTTTTTTTTTTTTGAAAGCAACTGCATTACCATAAATCCAAAGTACATGTTACAAACTAAACATGAACTACTCAGGAGAAAACACCCTCACAATCTAACCTAATGGCATTACATAACCAACTGGGAGGGAAACTCCAAGATTTACTACAACAAACTCCACTAGACAAAAGGTTAGTACTACTAGGATCTCCATCCTGCATTAGAACTCCTACATTAGCGAGAACATCAGCCACTTGATTGCATTCCCGGAAGACAAAAACTAATTGGTAATGTTGCAAGGACTGGAGCATGACATTGATTTCTTCAAGGAGAGGAGTGTGTAGGCTCCAGATTCACTTCCCCTGAGCTCTGGCTTTCTGCGTGTTGTACATGTGTATAAAGCAAATTGGGAGTCAGATTGGATAATTAAAGAACCATTAGTCGGATTGTTAATCAAATGCAACCCCTGCCTGATAGCTTCAAGTTCAGCTTGACTAATGGTTGCTCGACCCAAACAACCAGCTCGAGCCTTAATGAAATTCCCACCCTCATCCCTGAGAACACAATCGAAACCTGCAAGCCCTGTGTCCTTAGTGAAAGAACCATATGTATTAAGTGTAATGAAAGGGACTGGAGGGGCAGCCCATTTACAGACAATATGTTGCATTTATTTAGCTCTAGAAGGGAACAAAAAGGTGAGATCTTTCAAGGTACATAAAATCTGATCCACTATACAATTAGGCTGAAGCTTGACGTTCTGGAAAATGTAAGCATTCCTTGCACGCCACATAAACCAAAAAGTTACAATGACTTTAAGTTGATTGGGGTGATTAAGAGTGTAACTAGTAAGGACCTGGATGGGATTCTTCGCAGACAGAAGCTAATTATCAATAAAAAAAATTCCTAAGAAAATCAAAAGCTTTGCACCGAAAAAAGATATACTCCAAAGTCTCTTGACAAGTATCCAAACAGAGAGTACATAAAGGGTCTGGCACCAAACCTTGATGAAACAATCTACTGGCAGTAGGTAAACGATCATAAATGGATATCCAAAAGAAAAATCTTATCCGTGGAAGCAAATTGAGTTTCCAGATTCTAGTCCAGGGAATATTAGGATACCCACTATCTTGACGACACAAAACATTATAGGCAGACTTAACAGTAAAGGAGTGAGTATTATCATAAGGCCAAACAAGCATATCAGGTTTGTGCTGAATATGAATGGCAGAAATAGTTTGACAGATCTCAAGAGGTAAAATATATCGCAAAAGATCCATATTCCAACCAGAATGGCAGAAAAATTCATTGACAGTAACATTAACGGGACAATCCTGATTAACATAGAGAGCAAGAGGGCCCAACTTTGTCCAGTTATCGAACCAGAAGTTAACATCAGTACCATCCCTAAGCTCCCACCCAACAAGTTCTTTAAACTTGAGAATGATTTTCACTTCCAAAGCCAATTGTCATTAGATCCTTGATGGGCATGAAGGATATCATAAGTTTTAAAATACTTTTTTATTAATTAACGTGAAATAGAGCATTACAATTACAATTGTTGAACGAGACGAATTTATCAATCGATTCTAGATGCAAATCACCACCAATCTCTATTCAGAGAATATAATCACCCATTTCGGGGAATCGAACCCGTGACCTCATGGTTACGGGTGTCTCAGCTTGCCACTCGGCTACAAACACTTTGACATAAGTTTTAAAAATCTTATGCCTTACTACCTGAGCCCAAAGTGATTGGGGTTTAGTTACTAAATTCCAAACTAGTTTAAGTAAGAAAGCATTATTGAGGTGGTCGAGATTACGAATGCATAATCCACCTAAATCCTTAGGCCTACACACCAGATTCCATTTAATTTTAGTTTTCGAATTACGTATTCAGTAGCATTCCAAAGAAACTTGGAGTTAATAGAATCAATTTTATCCAAAGTAAAACGAGGAATTTTCGCAAAAGACATAGGGTAGCTAGGAATGGTAGACGTAACCGACTGAATAAGAACTTGACGCCCTGCATATGACAAAAATTTATTGTACCAAGTATTAATTTTACTCATGACTTGATCCACAAGACCGTGAAATAAGTCAACCGTCTTATGACCCACCAAAAAGGGATACCTAAGTACTTATCCTCCCTTCCGTAATTGATAACTCCCAAAAAATGCACAATAAAACCTCTCAAAGCAGGTGAAGTATTAGGAGAATATAAAATGCACGACTTTTGACAGCAAATATTTTGACCTGAAGCTTTACCATAAGAGTAGAGGCAACTGAAGAGTTGTGACTGAATTTTTACTAGCCCTGCAGAAAAGTAAGTAGTCGTCCGCAAAGCACAGGATGGGTATATGCACACACACCCCCTCGTCCGCAAAGCACAGGATAGGTATATGCCCCGGGGCCTTATCAGGTCCAATGGACCAAACAACATTTCTGACCTCCTCCATATCCAAAGGTTTAAAAAGAAGTTCATTCTTAGCCTCACTAAGCGTAGGCACCTTGAGGGAAGGAAAATCTAACAAATCCAGATTAGTCGAAGCAGACTGTTTTTGAAAAATTCTTGAAAAACTTTACACATACCAAAGGGGGTTAACAACCCACTCATCTTTTGAATTTTTAATTCCCTGAATGGTGTTTCTTTGACGTTGATTAGAAGCAAAAGAGTGAAAATATTTGGTATTCACATCACCAAATTGAATGCGCTTGCGTTTAGCTCGTTGAGCCTAAAAAAGTTTATTTTGCATAAGTAAATCATTAATTTTATTACGAAGCTTAGTCTCTTGAGGCCCAAACCACAGCCGAATTAGTAGGGATATTAAGATCAAGTCGGGCCAACTCCTTCAACTTAAGGTTCGAATATTTAGAAATATCAGACAACTCTGCAAGATTTCAAGTTTTCATATCTTGAGCAAGACTATTAGTTTTCTCAACTAAACTAAAAGAATCAGTAGAAGTCCATAAATGTTGTAACTTGGATTTAAAAGATTGATTGAAACACCAAATATTTTCAAATCTGAAATGGCACGGAGGTTTTGGAAAATCAGAGCAAGTACAACTAATAAAGGTTTAAGATCCGACACAGACACACACAAATGCCTAACAACAGTGTTCGGTTAAAACTTAAGCCAATCGCTATTGCCACAAGCTCTATGAAGGCGCTCACAAATAAAATCCACCGCGTAGCAATGATTAGACCAAGTGAAAACCGACCCACAAAAACCTAAATCTTGTAACCTACAATCGGCTAAAACTGACAGAAACCTATTCTTACGATTCCAATTAACCCGTTCCCTCCTAATTTCTCATGCGGATAAAGAACGTTGTTAAAATCTCCCATGACCAACCATGGGTTTGAAATAGCATGACTTAAATGAGATAAATGGTGCCATACTTGTTCCTGGTTGGAGACAACCGGATGCTGATAGACCCCAGTTAAGTCAATAGCAAAAGGCTCCGCTGGTTGTTTGATTCGGATATGGAAAACATGATCCCCTGCTTGATGTAACTTAGCATCCACATCACACGCATTCCACATAGCCCAAAACACGCATGTTCTTGGGTTTTCCGGAGTAGGAGAACATATAATAGTGTTTTGATATCCAAACTGGTCTATGAATGGTTCTGCCATGTCGTAACTCATCCACGTATCCATAACCACTGTCACCAGCGGCATGTGCTCCCGAATTAACTTGTCCAAAGCATTACGAAAGACCATCCGACTAGCACCCCGAGTATTCCAAAATAAGAACTTCATCGATGAAGGTTTAATGGGGGGATATCACACACCCGACAACTGTGTTGGTGGGAATCCGACAATGCCGCTTTCGAGTGGCGTCACCATCGGCTCCGAATACATTCCGTTTGCATCCAGGTGAACAAACAACTAATGTCGGACATCCAATGCATTCTGAAACTGAAAGTCCTCGTACCGATACCGACTGACACTATTCCGGAATCCCTCAGAGTCTGCACCAAGAATGGGGTCTGATAAAATGATGGAATCCGAAACAGATACCCGTTCACCCTCAGGAGCTTTGAATTCTCGTTGATTTGCTGCTGTGTCGCTATTATCTGTGGAGGAAATGGCGCATCGATCAGATGTCCCGGAAACACTGGCCGAAAGTAGGGGGCCTGGAGTGGTGGTGCTGGCGGGAACTGGAAGCGAGGAGCTAGCGGAAGTCCCACTGGGATTCCACTTACCAGATTGCTTGGGCTTCCTGGTCCAAAGCCCGGGTTTCCTAGCCTTGGTCGATGACCTTGGAGCATTTGCATAGGTACGTGTGATCTTCCGTGATTTCTGCCGGGCAAAGTACTCCGATAGAATTCTGCAGCCCTTGACCTGCCGGATCCCCGATTCAGAATGATGGGTCGTGCATGTAGTGGATTGAGACGCGGTGGCCTTGGAAGCAGTGGTCGCTCCCTCGGATGGAATCTTGTCGTTGCCATGATTCCACTCGGTGCCGGAGGCATGTGTCCATTTGCTACTGGAATTGGGACCTGAATCGTGCCGACCTGGATGAAATGAGAATTGAGAGGTGGCCAATTTCCAAGAGTCTGACTCCCTTGCCTCTACTGCATCAACATTCTCAGAACAAATGGACGTGCCGTTGCACTCAGAGTTGACACCACTGAGACTGCAGTGGAACTGGGAGCCAGTTGAGTTGCCGTCATTGATACTGCCGTTGCCGGATTCCCCGCAGATGATGGTGTCACTTGCAATGCCATCTCCTCGAGACGACGTTGGGTAGGTGATAGTTCTCTTCCTGGAGCCATCTTCAGAATTAGGGTTTGAGCATACAACTTGGGGAGAAAGTAAAGAGTCTTCTGTAGAGTGTGATTGTAATGTGATTTGAGCAGATTGAAACTTTGTTTGTAGTACTTTCCCATTTTTTCTCGGTACTCACCAACACTTGAGTACATTTTTCATGCCCCTCATGACTATCTCTAGGTGTAGCTCTAGTGACTCCAGCATTAGCATGTTGATCAGTGAGTGCCACTTCATTATCATTCATTGGGTGTTGGTCATTAGCAAGAGGCTGTTGATTATCCCCATCACAAGTCATGAATTGTTCCCATAGGTCATCAGCTGGTCCACTTGCCCTATCAACCTGACTAAGCCCAATAGTAATATTATTCTCTTTGGTATTGTTCCAAAGCCCAACAACTTGGCCCATGTTCTCGGTGTGGGTTGGATTGTCTAAAGGTTGCTCTAATGCAGGAGTTGGTACATCTTGCTCAGTAGTAGTTTCCTGCATATCCATTTTCTCTGCTTCCAAGCTTTGGCCCATGTTGTCAGTGTGTGTTGGATCGCCTAAAGGTTGCTTCTGTGCAATAGTTGGTAAATCTTGCTCAATAGTAGTTGCCTGCGTATCAACAATCTCTGCTTCCGATTGGACATGATCCATCTGGGTGGTAGGTTTCTTAGGAATCCATCTTTTATCTCCTATTTTATTAGCCACTCTAACAAGATGGTCTGAATTATCCTTTTGGGCTCCTTTATTAGCCTCAGTTGTCGTAGTGCCATGAGAATTATCAGATTCAGTTCCCTCTCCATCAGCGAAAACTTGGAATTATTCATCACAGTACTATTACCATGGTGATTCGAACGAGCACCTGAAGGAGGCTCAGATAAGGATGTCGTAATATCCCCCGCAAGCTCCTGAGTTCTTTGAGGCCTCTAAGAAAATCCAGCTCGATGTTTATTATCATGTTTATTAGGTCGCTTAATAAACGGTTTCTGAACCACAGTCTTCCATTGAGTATCCTCAGTGTTGCTAGAAGTGTTATTTACGCTAGAATCTGTCGACGGAGAGACCGCGTCCGTATGAGAATTGCAGGATCCTTTAAGATGCCCAATAAGCCCACAAGCGATGCAGAACGCCGATTTAACCTCATAAACCACACTTTGAAGACGATTACCAATCTGAATTTTCGGAATCAAAGGTGCAACAACATCGATTTCAACACAAATCCGAGCATATCTCCCGCGGATACCAGAAGCAGTATTACTATCAAGTTTAACAGGCCTGCCAAGAAGTTGGCCAATGCGGTATAATGCTTTCGGATGATATAATTCCTAAGGTAAATCTGGTAATTGAACGGTTGAACCCACAATACCATGTTATCTGAGAGTCCTTGTTTGACGTCAAAACTAGATTTCCAGCGTTGAACAACAAGGTAGTAATCAAATATAAACCAGGGACCTCCAACAAACGCTTTGAAGTAATCATCTGACTTGTTAAAGATAACCACATAAAAACCTTTACTCAGAGGGATAAGTTGAATATTTCCTGAAGCTTCCACATACCCTTCAAGTTTTTGTCCAAAGTAGGGATCATTCTTTCCAACCCAACTGTTTGGATGATAAGAGCTGAGTCTAAAGGTTTAACAAATTCAGTAATATATATCCTCTCGGGAAAACGAAACAAAAGGGATTTTTGGATCTAATTGAGAAGCACCTAGAAAATTATCAAACACAGGTTGTTTATCTAGATATTTAAACCAGTCATCGAAATAAACATGTTGCTATTGACTAGTAAGCTTATCGCGAAACGAATGAAGAACAGATCCAACCGGAGAAGTAGCCTGCCCCACCGGAAACTGGATAGAATTAGGCAGTTTAGGCGGTGGAGGCGGTGAAGGGACAAAAGAGATAACTACATAGGTAGAGAGTATATTTTTAATCTATTGTCAAGTTCATTTTCGGTAGAAGCACTATGTGTCATTTGTGTGTGTCATGTATAAATTCTTGAAGCTTAATACAATGCTCTCAGGATGCTTGTTCATCTCTTCGCGTGTGCAATTTTACTTGCTCATCCCCACACCGAAAACCTCTCGCAAACCCTTAGGCAAAGCCCGGGAGCACAGATATTGGGCCGGTTTCATAGTCCGAAAACAAAACTATTTGCATCACCATTTGGGCCCAGTACCAAAACTCGATCCGGTGTGGCCAGAATCAGCCCACCCATAAACTGTCACTCTCCCATTTCCCTACCACGCGCGGTACAACCTATACCTTGTGTCCATGTCACACAGTCGTATAGTGCCACAACAACTTCTGTCCACTGTACAAAAAGCAACCAAGCCATTGGTCTATCTATATATACATCTCTCTCTCATCTCTGCTACAACTGCTACTGATACTGCCTTTTCATTTCCCTCTCTAGAAATTCTCCTTCTTCACCACTAGAGAGAGAAATGATTAGGAACAGAATTAACCAGAAGTATATACTATTAATCTCGTTAGCAATCCAGTTGTTTTGGCAGAAATCAAATGGAGCATGTGATTATTTCCAAGGGAGCTGGGTGCGTGACGTTCACTATCCACTGTACAACTCCACATTGTGTCCGTTGATTCAGAGAGAGTTCAATTGCCAGAAAAATGGCCGCTCCGATCAGCTGTACCTTCATTATCGGTGGCAACCGAGTGCTTGTCTCTTACCAAAGTACGTTCTAACTACCATTGTTCTCTTACTTTGCAGATGCACTGTCTGTTTTTCGTTTTTTATGTTAATGGTTTGGTCTGGATTGTTAATGTTAGCTGATTGATTATGTGAGATTGTTGATTGATCTGTATAAAAACATTCATCTCCATTTAATCACCAAGTGTAACTTGAATGCACAAAGGTGAAAATATTGAAAAGAAAAGAATGTACAGAACATAATTAAATCTCATTCCCATCCCATACCAATTGTCGGTGTCCACATTTTATAAGGATGTGACTGTTTTGGACTCGGAAACTAAATTGTAATTGAATTGTTAAAATATGCGTTTAGTATAGAATTTAAACTGTATATTATTTTATAGGTTGATAATTAAGTGAGAATTGAATTGTCATTGAATTAAGTGAGAATTGTATTATGATTGAGTTTTTTTTAAATCGGTTAAATATTATTAATAATTTTAAGTACTCACCAAAATTATAAAAGAGAGACCATCAAAAACCTCAGCACCAAAGTATATATACTGCAGGAAGCTAGATCGAGTAGCTTTATCTTCACCGTCCATGATAAGTGCACACCACCATGTCTATGTAAATGTACATCTCCGAATTTTTGATTTATAAAAGTATTTAATTCTGTTTTGATAAATAATTAGTTAATTATAATAAGTTATTCAAATGCCGAACAATCCAACAGAATCACAATTACATTAAAATTATAATCCAAACAACCACTATATCATCTAACAAAATCCAATAATTCATTACTGAATTGTACTACTAGTTACTAAATGTGTATATCTATCGGAAATAATACAATGTATACTTGTCGGACTTTTGTACAAACACAAACACAGATACTAAATCTGGAGGCAAATATGGTAGTCCACCAGGTAGAAGTGCAACATTAGTTTGATGTTTGATTTTTTTTGGCATGATTAACAATGTGTAATCATATGTAACGAATAATGAAATGTATCTTTGTTGGTTAGTTCATTCCGCTCTGACTAATTAATTGAGTTTGAGTCACCTTGGAAAATAAATTGTAATGCTATACATTTATTTTCTGATCCAAACTTAAATGTTAAATTTGATCGGAGTAATTATTATTGATCTGGCATGTACTAATTTTAAGTGTGGAAAGTTCATGTGGGCAACAGCTAAGCACCACCAGCTGATTTTCTTAACTTTTGTGCTGTGCTGCATATTGTGTCGGTCTGCCTGATAGGTTCAGCTGCAATTCTGTTGTGTCATGTGTGTGACATTATTAAACGTATCCGTCTCGAAAACTAGTCGATCATATGATATATTAGTGGTTGTTTAGTACGCCATCTAATTTAAATTGTCTATTTAGTACGTGTAATATATAATTAAATTGAATTTTAATAATTTAAATTATGTACCAATCAAACTCATAAAAGTTGACACACGTTACATTTTCATTTTAATTTTTGAAATTTAAATGTTGATAAAGATGTTTGGATTAGTTATGATCCACGACACAGATTTTTTTACTAATAATGGATCATGTTTTAATTGCACTTGTAATATCAACTTCTGAAGAATCCTCCAAATTTGTGATGATTTTGTATGCTTTTCTCATACAATTATTTGTGGATGTTGATGCATCAACTAGTAGACTGTAGCCTAATCAACTATTGTAAGGGGTATTAATTGGGATATGTCTTGCTGATGAAGTAAAAAGCTAGATAAGAGGTAGCATTCAAGTTGCTAGTATTTGACATCGTTATCTTGGTCCCCAAAGAAGAAAAGAGTTTAATAAACTCTAGTCACTCCAAATCCAATAAATTCGTATCACGTGTAATTTTAGCCGATAAACAAGAATTATATTCTAGTAATAAAATATATAATTCATGTGTAATTGTATATTTTAATTATTTATCGAACATGAGGTGTTCTAATTTCTAGTAAGAGTATGATTTTATGTGGGTTGACTAAATGATAAGTTCTGGAAGGTGGAGACCGGGGGAGTAATACTTGAAACTAAATGCATCTGGTAAGGACATAAGGGATATAAAGCGGATATATTGAAGCAACTAATTGTAATAATACTAGTAAAAAATATAGTGGCCATTGCCCAATAGTTAATTAGAGCTAGTTATTGCTAAGCAGATTAATCATGTGGAGCTAAGCTACCACATGTGATGAGAATTGGACGAGAGATCCTATATTAATCTGTTTTTAGTGTGAAGGAACACACGTAGCTTTGCAATTTGTATGAACAACTGACATAGATTCTCTGTTCAGAAAACCAAGGAGATTAGATTATATGAATGGCCCAAGCTCACGGGATAAATGTCTTGGTCGGTTCATTGTCTGTATCTAGTAAATCGTGACTTTCAAGTTTTTACTGAATCTAATCACATGTACTGCCATGTACCACGTTACATTGCAACAACATACACCGTCTATGTTCTGTGCAATAATAAAAACACTCATATACTATTGGAATGTATTCAGGGACTGATTCAGAACTTCGGAGTACGAAACTATATATATTAAGAGTTTTTGAAAATTGAAGGTTAAAATTTTAAAATTTTCGAAAATACTACCTATAAGAAAAAATTTTGAGGTTGGGACACACTCGCGCCCAGGTCCGCCCCTGAATTTACTTGCATTATCGAGATTCAAGGATCATATTTACGCCACATTTTACATCTATGTACATCATTAATATATTTTTGTATTGTACGCCATTCCTCTTGTTATAAACACAGTACATCTAAAAGCCTCAAAAATATCATTTACAAATCGCATAGAATAAATTTATCAATTTATGCATCTAGAGAGGTGGGACTTTGATTAGTTAGCCGTTGACAGTTGCATCACCATATTCAAGTACAAATCCAGTCTTGCATGTGCTGTGTGATTAAATTCAATGTGACCTGATTCACAAGGGAGCTAGCTTTCATAAACTTCCTGGCCTGGCAAATAAGTTTCTACATGATTGATTCATTGGTGAAAAAAAGCCTCACAAATTAATGTTCCACTAGATCTCTTCACATAATTCAGAGACATGAAGTACTAGACTACTAGTAAATTAAGTTATTATTTTCTGCAAATGAACAGATTTGATGGTGCTGCATTATTGAGGAAACTAGAAGGACAAAGCATTATGTTTGTGGGAGATTCACTTAGCAGAAATCAATGGGAGTCATTGGTCTGCATGCTCTATGCCTCTGTTCCAGGGACCAGCTACACTCAGATCATTTCTTCCCAACTCTCCATTTTTACCTTTACGGTAACTTCAACTTAGTAGTAACATTATCAATATATCACACTCTTTATCGGTAACATCTTTACATATTCGTTTACCACTAGTCCACGGGTGTGGAGTGATCAATGGTCGCCCCTTAACATCAAATAAACCCAAGTACCCTACCAATTAAGAGCATCGGAATAAGATGATTTCACTTTACTTTTGTAGGACTTTGGAGTGAAAGTGATTCTTGATCACACGGTATACCTAGTAGACGTGGTAAAAGAGCCCAAAGGGAGAATCTTGAAGTTAGATTCCATTGAAGGTTCTAAGCTTTGGAATGGAGTCGACATGCTCATCTTCAACACTTGGCATTGGTGGAACCGTCGAGGAGCCACACAACCGTGGGTCTTCTTATTCATTAATCATATGTTGTTAAATGCTTGTATTTTTATGTACGCAGCAAAACCTTAAAATAGATCAAAATTGCAGATGGGATTTTATCGAAGCAGGAGGGCGGATGTACAAAGACATGGACAGAACAGTTGCCTTCGGGAAGGCACTAGGTACATGGGCTAATTGGGTGGACACCAACATTGATCCTACCAAGACCAAAGTCTTCTTTCAGGGAATTTCCCCATCACATTACAAGTAAGGTTATGAATAACTCATATATAGCGCTCTAACTTGGAATCTGCGAATGTATTTTTTAATTGAACCACCTGCCCTCACATCACTTAACGATCACGGAGTACTAAAATCTCTGGAGTATGGAGGGGTGAATATTCAAAACCAATGTGACTGTTGTCTTATCAAACTGTTATACAATACAGTGGCAGCCAATGGAACGAACCAAGGGTGAAATCTTGCACGGGACAGAAAGTGCCGGTACCTGGGTCGACTTATCCTGGAGGACTCCCACAGGCTCTATCAGTGTTGAAGAGAGTGCTCAGCAGCATGAAGAAGCCTGTTGTACTGCTAGACATAACCAATCTTTCGTTGTTGCGTAAAGATGGACATCCATCGATCTACGGGCTCACCGGAAGATCAATTGATTGCAGCCATTGGTGCCTGCCTGGAGTCCCTGATACATGGAACCAAATTCTTTATGCTCTCATTTGATTGATCTTGATTAAGTAGGAAGTAAGTTATTCTATTATTATTATTACTGCTAAGTTATTTGCTTAGCAAGATATATACTATATAGCTAGCAAAAGTGATATACAAAAATTCTTTGTATAAGAAGGAAAGATGGTTTTTGAATAAAGTGAACCATACTGGGGTCTAAATCATATGGATTTTGAACCTGGCAATTGTTGTATTGGGGATCATTTTGTCTCGAGGAATATTATACTCTATTGTTTCCCATCTATGTGAATTTGGTAGCAAACCACCCTCACCACAATGCAGTGAGGGGGTGCAGTAATCCAGTGTCTAATTTTCAATTATGTGCTTTGGATTAGAAATAACCTAGATAGAACATTTTAAATATGGAAAATGCAACTTTGAGATGGCTAGCCTATAATGATGTTGCATAATTATAAACCACATATCTGATTTGAGCTCAAATTTAGAGGTGCAAAGTATCTCTGGTATAATAATTATTACTCCGATTTTTTTAGTTGCAAGCAATAATAAATTAGAATTATTTCAAATTTCATAATAAATATCTAAACTAATTAAAAATAATAGTTGTTCAACATCCTTACTTATTCTCACGACACAAGGAAGAGAATACAACGCATTTCTCTTATCCCGATATAAGTTACTAATTTATTCTCACAAGTGAGAGAAGACAACACATTTTTCTTATTATAATAATAAATTTAATTTATACTCTTTCCGTTTCAATTTGAAATTTTTGCGGGACCGAACACATATTTTAAGAAAAAATAATAAACTAAAAAAGAAGGTAATAAATTATATGTGATTGAATAAGTATACTAGTAAATAAAGTATGAAAGATAATATATAAAATAAAAAATATAATTTTTATTTAAGAAAGCTGGACTAATGGAACCCGAATGTAATATATGACTTTTAAATTGGGACTTAAGAAAAAGTCAACGGTATATATGAAATTGACTATATTATTTGTCATTAAAACTACATACTGTAAGAATAATTTAAAGAGTAGCATGTAGCAGCAATTAGCAGGATGTATGGAGTAACAATTTAAAAGTTTTGGTACCAAATGTGTGACACTCAGTAAATTAAAGAACAATTATACAATTTGGCTCTCTAATACAAAACCAAACCGCCAGTTGATTGACAGTTTCGAACACTCATTGCGCCGCATTTCATTTATCCAAACCAACGGCGAAGATCCAACTAACCCAACCATGTACGGCCAAGATCCGTCTGTCACAATTTCCCTCGTCACAGCTCATTACAAAACTGAAAAAAGATATTAATATAAAATATCTCATCCTTATCCACAAACCTTTTAATTTTCTCAAAGAAAAACACAGTCATCAATCATTCCAATAATATCTCTGCCTTTAAAACCACACCACACTAAGATTATTGAGAAGATCATTAGTACCAACCAGTTAAAGAAAGAATTCATTGTTGATTAGCAAAGATGCTTCAAGCTGTGTCATTGAATTGTTCAGTAAGCAGTTTTCTTGGTGAATCAATTGCTCAAAGCTCACCAAGAAGCTCCTCCATTTGTTACTCTGGGTCAAGAAACAATGCTTTCATACCAAAGCTTGAACCTTTTAGCAGAACCAAGGCTGATAGATTTGTTCAAGACCCTCCTTTGATTCAAAAATCCGAAAATCAAATCGCAGGTAAGTCTTTAGCTGAAAACTGGTAGATTTGCATTTTAATTTATTTATTTATAATTGTATACAGTGGTTAAATGGTGTTGGCTTTTAGCAGAAAGAGTTGCAGTTTACAGTATTGATTGGTGAATTGATTGTCGTGCCATCATTGTAGAGTATTTCAAGAGCTTGTATTGTTGGGTCTTAGAGCTTGTTCTTTTGAAATAGCTTTCAAGATGTGATGCTGTAGATTTTGAAGTTGATTTTGATTTTGATTTTGTATGTTCAGATTATTGTGTGACGCTTGAAGGAGATGAGTCATACAGTTGCTGGGAGGCCTATTTTGAGCTCAAAGATCTTGAAGTAAGTTCCTTTAGTTGTGTTTGAATTATCTTGATCAGTGATAATTGTGTTACAACTTTGTGAATTCTTTTAGTTGCTGGGAGATGTGTTTGAATTCTTTTAGTTCCCACTACTTTCATAGTTAGGATATTATTTTTACTAAAGTTATCCATATAAATCGAACATATAATCGCGTGGAAGAATTCTTCCGTGAACGAACATTTTTACTTGCAAAAAATCAAAATTTAATATTATAAAAAAATTTGCGGGAATAACTAAAGATGCGTTTCACACGGAGAAAATAAGATTATTTATACCTATAATAACGTTACAAACTTACCCCTATTTCCTAATAAAAAAAATAAATTATAGATCAACATGTAATGAATTAGAAAATAATTAAATAAATGAAGGGTTTGAATATCTTCGATTATGTGAAACACTAACATAGTTAAATAAATATTGAGCTTTTTTTTGAGTTACGATATTACAATTGCAATAGTCAAATACTCATAATCAATAATTTTTTTAATAATTCTCTATACAGAGGATAAATATCACCCACAAATTCATGACCTTTTAGGTAGCTTGCTATTTGGCTATGAACGATTTGAAAAAAAAAATTCAACATTTGGTAACCATTAAAGAGTACAAATATTTCCATTTCACAGTCGCAAGATCAGTTTTTTCTTTTTATTGATTCTTTGTGTATAAAAAAAATAAAAATAAACACCGACCTAAGGACAAAAGATGAGCACAGTTTCTGGAATTTATAGTATTAGACAAAATAGAAGACGTAATTCTACAAGCATGAATAATGTACGATCTTATTTTTCGTATGTGAAAGAACACATTTATCAATTGATAGTTTTAATTTTCTGCTATATTTATAAATATTTGGAGAGATTTTGATAATTAAGGGGTTAAGGAGGGAATTGTTATTGTTTCAGAGGTTAGGTGCAACGAAAATAATTGAGGGTGTTTCGTACAATTTTTATTCATGTTTGAGGGGATTTGGTGCAATTTTAATAATTGAATGTGTTTTTGTATAATTGGAGGGGTTTTTGTGCTGTTTACCCAAACTTTGTGTTTGGGAAGTAAAGAGGCCTAAGAAGAAGCACAGGTTTAAATAATGCAGTTGCTGACTTTCTATGTAAAGATGCACAAAGAAGAAGCTTATCCTGATGTAGTTTTTGTAGCTAACTTTTGTGGAATACTTGTTAATTGTACTCTCTTGGCCCAGAATGGCGGAATCAACTTCCCGTTGAGTTGTGCACGGGTTTTAATATGTAGTTGTTGGCTTTCTATGTACAGTTGCTCAAAGAAAGAATAAGCTTATCTGATGTAGTTTCTCTGTTTTTTAAAGAACATGGTAGTGAAGTTCTTTACAGTTCTAACAAGAATATAAAAGGAAAATCATCCTAATCTGGCCTATTAAGTAGAATCAATTGCTTTTCGGTTTGTTATATGCAGTGTTTTCTGTACCATTTCATTTGAGTAACTGATGACTGGCGGAATAAGTATAATTGACACATGCTATATTGATTGTGAATCTTACAGAAAGAGGCTCCAAAGGAGGAGGTAGAAAGGCTTATAATCGAAGCAGGCGGAGTAAAATCACTAATCAATCATGTTCACGGAGTAGCAGCAATTCACAAGTTGAGAAAGGAGCGGAGTGATTCACCAAAGCAGGTGACTGATGCCCAGCACAAAGAATCAAGTCAATGTCCAATTCCTGATGGGTTGCCTAAAACATCAGAAGAGCTAAAAGAGGAGGAAGAGGCTCGAATGCCCGATTCTCCCTTCACAAGATTGCTTAGAGCCAGAGGAAAGCACCCTGCCTGGTACACCCCTGCTCCAGACCATGAGACGGATTGAAGGTATTGTCACTGCACCCAACGCATAGCGTAGTAGAACTCATGGCTGATAAGTGTGACAAGTCGAGTTCATTAGTGCAGCGTGTAGTAAATCTTAGTCTATGTAGCAATAAGAATTTGATCGATTTCTGGCCTTACCCAAGCTCAAGTTGGATTGTATAGAGTGGTGTTTTGATCAAGCTAGTAGTGTAAGATAGAACCTATACAGGGTAGACTGTAGAGCGCAATGTTAATGCCAAGAACTGTCTTCAAGTGTGACCACATGTTTTGCATGGAAATATGTATTTGATTGTTTTGATGCTTTCCTAGTCACAATGGTAATTTGCACTATGCTTCTAAACGAGCAAGGTTTTCAAACTCTTGCCAGCTTTTTGTGTCCTTGTGAAGGACTAAACATTGGGTAGCACGCGATAACGAACAGCAGCTCAGTTGGTAAGATGTTTCAAATCACCCTTTAATCGTTTAAAAAAATAAACTAAACCATACTGAAGCATAAATTAGGGAGAGAGAGAACGCAATCTGTTGGTTCTATGCTCTATTTCCCTTTCTATTTTTGTAAATAAATGGTGGTTAATATTAGATTATCGTACATTGCTAAGATTAGCTAAACTCTTAACTTCCCTCATTATTTTGATCCATTGAGAGAAAAATGTCGAAATTGATGGTGAGCCTCCTATATATGGTGTGTAGAATACACATAGACCTCAAAATCTTGTGGTTTCAAAATTTCCTCCTAAACTATATACCACCTTCAATTCTCTTGGTAATGACTTCACTATAAGCAGCAGCCCTGGGCTAGTCCTAAGGGAAGGCATGGCATATCCACATAAAATGAACGCGTTCGGTTGCCTTCTCTTCCTCTCATCATTCGCCTATTCTTCTTTCGCACAAATCATAGATACACCAAAAAGTAATAATGTTCGCATGGCCATAGGCAACCCTCGACTCCAAAAGGCTTACGAAGCCCTTCAGGCATGGAAACACGCCATTTACTCAGATCCAAACAACTTCACCGCCAATTGGAATGGTCCTGATGTTTGTTCGTACAATGGTGTGTACTGTGCTGAGGCACTTGATGATCCCAATGTCACTGTCGTGGCTGGAATCGACCTGAACCACGCTGATATTGCAGGACACCTTCCTGATGAGATTGGAGACTTGACAGACATTAGTCTGTTGCACTTGAATTCCAACAGGTTTTGTGGCATCATTCCTGAGACAATTCGCAATCTGAAGATTCTTGTCGAGTTTGACGTGAGCAACAATCGATTTGTTGGGTCTTTCCCAGAGGTTGTGTTGGAGATTCCGGCTCTCAAGTTCATTGACTTGAGGTTCAATGATTTCGAAGGCGCTCTGCCACCAAGCTTGTTTGATAAGGAGCTTGATACTATCTTCATGAACCATAACCGGTTTGAGTCCTCCATTCCTGGGAACATGGGCAACTCACCGGCTTCGATTGTGGTGATTGCCAACAACAAGATCAGTGGATGCATTCCTAAGAGCATTGGGAAGATGGCCGAAACGTTGGACGAAGTCATTATGTCAAGCAACAATCTCTCAGGCTGCTTGCCAGAAGAGATCACATTGTTGAACAGCACAACAGTTTTTGATGTCAGCAACAACAAGATCTTTGGAGACTTGCCAGAAGGCATGGAATACTTGCAGAGCGCGGAGATTATCAACATCGCTATGAACAAGTTTAGGAGCAAGGTTCCTGAAACTGTCTGCACCTTGCCAAATTTGACGAACTTCACGTACTCTTTCAACTACTTTGATGCCAAGGACCCACAATGTAGTCCTGATGTTCTACCAGGACTTTTCATCGGGGAAAACATGAATTGTTTGGCTGGCGAAAGGGATCAACGATCAGAAAGAGAGTGTCAAGACGAACTAAGAAAGAAGGTGGATTGCAGCAAAGCTTGCAGAGGTTCAGGAGAAGGTCACGCGCCAAAGTTAGGACCCCCCACACGTTCATTTGGGTCGGCGCCTCACCCAAGTACGCCAAGGACAAGGCAAAGTCCTCCTCCTACCCCAGTAACGCCAAAGGCGCGACCACCTAGGGCAGAATCCCCAAGGCCACCCACAACTAGGGCAGAATCCCCAAGGCCACCCACAACTAGGGCAGAATCCCCAAGGCAACCAATGGCTCCTTCACCATCTTATATAGCACAACCACCACAATCTTCATCACCTTCACCAGTCATGAAACCACCAATGGTCGTAACTCCATCGCCACCTTCACCGGCCGTGGAACCACCAATGGTTGTAACTCCATCGCCACCTTCACCGGTCGTGGAACCACCAATGGCTGTAACGCCATCGCCACCTTCACTGGTCGTGGAACCACCAATGGCTGTAACGCCATCGCCACCTTCACCGGTCGTGGAACCACCAATGGCTGTAACTCCATCGCCACCTTCACCGGTCGTGGAACCACCAATGGCTGTAACTCTATCGCCACCTTCACCGGTCGTGGAACCACCAATGGCTGTAACTCCATCGCCACGTTCACCGGTCGTGGAACCACCAATGGTTGTAACTCCATCGCCACCTTCACCGGTCGTGGAACCACCAATTGTTGTAACTCCATCGCCACCTTCACCGGTCGTGGAACCACCAATGGTTGTAACTCCATCGCCACCTTCACCGGTCGTGGAACCACCAATGGATGTAATTCCATCGCCACCTTCACCAGTCGTGGAACCACCAACGGTTGTAACTCCATCGCCACCTTCACCCATCGTTGAACCACCACCTACTCATGTACCATTAACACCAATTCCAAATTCACCGATTGAAGGACCACAACCATCTCCTACACCGATATACCCACCCACTCCATCTCCAACATCAACGGAAACATATACACCACCAACAGAAACTAGCCCATCACCTTCTCCATCTCCTAACCCGGTGAACCCACCATCTCCTAGCGGATCACAACCATCACCTCCTCTACCATTCGTACCATCATCGCCACCATTCGTCCAATCGTCACCTCCACCAACACCTGTTAACTCACCACCTCCTCCCGTCCAATCTCCACCACCACCCCCCATTTTCTCACCACCTCCACCACCAGTCCAATCTCCTCCACCACCACCTGTCAGGTCACCACCGCCACCTGTCCAATCTCCACCACCACCACCACCAGTCCAATCTCCACCACCACCACCAGTCCAATCTCCACCACCGCCTGTCTACTCGCCACCTCCTCCCATATACTCGCCACCTCCACCGGTATACTCGCCACCTCCACCGGTATACTCGCCACCCCCACCACCTAAGCAATCTCCACCACCACCGCCTGTAAACTCACCTCCACCACCTGTTTTCTCCCCACCACCTCCAGTTCACTCTCCACCACCACCTGTCTTCTCTCCTCCACCACCAGTACCAGAGTACTCGCCACCGCCTTACATCTTACCTCCAATCCTTGGGGCCAACTACAGATCACCTCCACCGCCAGCCATTCAGGGATACTAAGGACTGTAATCTTATCAAATATGTTGTATTATTCCTCCCATTAGTATTAGTAACAAAAAGAGACAATGTAATGCAAACTATTCATTCTGAATTTTCCAATAAATGCACAGTTTAGCTAATTCATACATTACATTCTTGCTATTTCTTTATTATTATTCTGTTGTGATTTCTCATCAAAGTGTCTTTCAGTAAACAATCACTGAATTAGCTAAATTACACAAAATGAAAAACATATAATCACAATGCGAGGATAATAGACTAATCTTGAATTCTTAATAATTTTGTCATTATCACATTAAATTTGACCTTTTGGACACACTTAAAATAAATGATGTCATTATCAAAGTGTCATTCTGCATTGTTTTTGCCATTTCTTTGTTCTTTATTGTCTGTCAGATTGTCATCTGAGGATGGTCGCTACTGGATCGCCATAATCCACTCACGCTTCCGAAAAGTTTAAACTTTTGCATTTTCTCGTGTGTGTGTTTATATATATATGTGTGTGTATATATATATATATGCTTTGTTTTATGTGTCTAGGTTACTGCTGGGTGAAGAAATCTTGGCCCATTACCTTCCAAAGAGAAAGGTCTGATATTCATTGTCCAGGTCCAATGTACATCAAAGAAATTCAAGAAATGGCCAATCAACATCAATCTTATAGTATTACTATATACATGCGTTTAAGGTGAACTGGTGAAGTATGTTTTTTGCAAACTGCATCTTAAATTACATAATAGGAGAAGTTGATTCTCAATTTATCCAAGCCATTGAGCACAGGCCTAATCTTAAGAGTAGTTATAGTTAGTTTAGTTGGTTAGTGGTTAAGTTATTTATGTTTTGTCTTAAATATATAGTAGCTTGATTGTAAACCAAAACTATTGTATCATTCTTGGAGTTTTTATCTCCTTCAATCAATCAATACAATTTGATTTATCACATTATCAAGATTATTCACATGGTATCAGTTGAGAATCTCGATTGATCATCGTTTGTTTGCGACATCATCTTCTTCCGCTTTACTCTGTTTTCTTCGGTTTGCCGATTCTTCATTCCGTCACAGTGTTCTTGCCATATCCGAGAGATTTTTCTGGCTGGCGGTTATTTGAGCATCGTGTTCGTTGCTCTTCAGTTTCATTCCAGCGTTCATGGCGGATTCTTCTTCTTCCGTCGGCAATGTCGCTTTTCAACAAACGGGGTCAATCACCGGCTGTCAACCGTGTTCGATCCTCCCTCAATCCGGCAGAAAACCAACTTTCTCCATACTTTTACCATCCATCTGATCATCCATGTATGCAGATTATTTCTTATTTCTGTTATCTTCAATGGCGATAATTACGTTTCTTGAAGTAAATCTATGATTCGAGCCTTACAAGTGAAGAACAAACTAGCCTTGATTGATGGCTCTCTCCTTGTCCCTGATGTGGGTGATTTCGAGCTACATGATGCGTGGGAGAGAGGTAATGCACTGATCTTGGGCTGGATAAACTTGTCCCTTCATGATGATATCAAGAACAACTTGTTGTACTGCAACTCTGCAAGAGATGTCTGGCTAGAAATTCAGTCCAGATATGCACAATCTGATGGCCCTAGAGTCTTCACTCTGGAAAAGAATCTTGGTGCTATGTCAAAAGGATCGATGACTTTGACACAATATTACAACTACTTCAAGGGTATCTGGGATGAATACATTAGCTACATGCCTGTTTTGGCTTGTTCTTGTGATGCTCTATCAACCTGCAAATGTGAGCTCATTCAAATTCAAATGCTCACTCAACAGAAGGATGCTGTTATGAAATTCATGGTTGGCTTAGATGACTCATATGCCAACCTGCGTAGCCAACTTCTTCTGCAGAAACCATTACCATCACTATCTCAAGTTTACTCCATCTTGTTACAAGAGGAATCCCAGAGATCCCTATTTCAGCCTGCTGTTAGCAATCCCATGGATTCAGCTGCTATGGTGAGTAGATCAACCACTTCTTACAGACCACCTCATGCCAGAAATGTAGGCTCTCAGGGTAACAATGGCATCCCTAAACCATTTAAGTCATACCAGAAGGATAAGCCAAAGAAGAGGTGTCTGCACTGTGGTATGAACAACCACACTCAAGACACTTGTTTTCAGCTGATTGGCTATCCACCTGGATGAAAACAACCAAACATGCTTGGTAAAGTGTCAAATGCTAATGTTGTTGAATCATACAATCAACACACCTTCCTTCAAGCTGCAGACAATCCCATCATGGACCCTGCACTCTATCATCAGTTCAATCAGTTTCTGGCATTTCAAAAACAATCACAGGCTCAATCTGCAACACCTATTCATCACTCTGCTAACATTGTTGTAGCTACATTACCTCCCTCAGCTGCTGATATAGTACCCTCAGGTTTGCATGACATGTCTTACTGTTTTAATGTTATGAATATCAAAACTACTCAATCATGAATTGTGGATACATGTGCCACTGATCACATGACTTGTGATTTGTCATTATACTGCCATTCTCCCACACCTGTTAGTGTTGTTATTAAACTACCGAACAATAACTCCACCATTGCTACACTCATGAGAGACATCAATCTATCTAATGATTTAATACTCAAAAATGTTCTCTATGTGCCTAGTTTCACTTACAATCTACTATCTATCAGCAGTTTCACAAAGAAATCCTATTGCAATATTTTATTCACTACTAATCACTGTCTTCTCTTTAGTGCTAAAGATATCAATTTGCAGGACCTGCTATCATCCAAAAGGATTGGGCATGCTGAGCAGAGAGATGGCCTTTACCATTTGAATTTCAATTTTCATGACATTACTCATACTCATTCACCTGTCAATTCACCTGTTTCGTCTGCAAATTTAACCAAATCTCATGATGTAAAGCTATGACATTCTAGATTAGGTCATGCATAATTGAAATGCCTTTCTTCTATTCCAGATTTGGCTCTACACTGTAATGAGAAACACCATTGTACCATATGTCATTTTGCTAAACACAAAAGAAGTGAATTTTCTGTCAGCACAACTCATTCTTCTGCAATTTTTGACCTTATTCATTGTGATATATGGGGACCTTACTCTACAATCAGTCATCAAGGGCATCAATACTTCTTAACTATTGTTGATGATTATAGCAGATGTACATGGATATACTTAATGAAAGTTAAATCAGAAGTCAAGATACATATGCTCAACTTTTATAATTTAGTTAAAACACAATTCAACAAATCCATAAAATGTGTTAGAACAGATAATGGTGTAGAGTTTATACTGAAAGATTTCTACAATGATCATGGCATTATTCATCAAACTTCCTGCATTTATACTCCCCAACAAAATGACATTGTTGAACGCAAACACCAGCATCTTCTTCAAGTTGCTAGAGCTTTATTGTTTCAGTCTAATGTTTCATTGATTTATTGGTCTGATTGTGTATTGACAGCTGCTCATATCATTAATAGGTTACCTACTAAGGTGTTAAAGAACAAGACTCCATTTCAGATGTTGAATGGAAAGCCTGCTACTTATGATCATTTTAGAACATTTGGTTGTCTTTGTTACTGCAGCACTATAAAAGAGTTGAGGAATAAATTTGATCCAAGAGCAGAAAGATGTGTTTTTATTGGCTAAGAAAATTATCATCTCAAGAGATGTTAAGTTTTATGAATCCATTTTTCCTTTTCAGCACAATGAAAATACTCTGAGTTCATCTGAGATGTCTTATGTTGATCATACTATGTAGGTGTTTCAAAATAATTTTTATGATGATAACCTGACTTCTTCTAACACTATGCAACATTCAACTATTGATAATATGTCATCTACTTCTTCTGATCATCATGCAGTAACTGAAAATCAATTTATTCAACCTGCATTACAAGATGAAATTAATTCTCATACTTCATCTATTTCACCAGGTTCACAGGTTTCAGCTGATACATATCAAGAACAAATGCAGATTGCTGAACCTAAGCAAGAAACCATCAGAATATCTTCAAGAATCAAATCAACACCAGCTCATTTCAGTATTTACAATACCAAACTACCCCCTTCACTCAACCATTCATCATCTGCTATGAATACTTCAGTTTTATATCCAATATCTCAGTTTTTATATGCAGAACATTTATCATCTTCACACTATGCTTTCACTGCAGCAATTACTGCAGATATTGAGCCCAAAACATATAAACAGTCTGCTAAAGTATTAGCTTGGCAAGAAGCTATGAGTGCTGAAATGAAAGCTTTAGAGGAAACACACACTTGGTCATTAGTTCAGTTGCATGCATATAAACATCTAATTGGCTGTAAATGGGTATTTAGGATCAAACATAAGGCAGATGGCTCTGTAGAAAGATACAAAGCTAGATTAGTAGCTAAGGGATATAATCAAGAAGAAGGGATAGATTATTTTCATACCTATTCCTCTGTAGCTAACTAACTTCTGTCAGAATTCTTTTAGCACTTGCAGCCTCCAAGAATTGGCATTTACATCAGTGTGATGTAAACAATGCCTTCTTACATGGAAAACTTGATGAAGACGTATATATGATGGCTCCACCAGGATATTTGGATGCTAAAGACACTACAGTTTGAAAATTAAACAAGAGTATCTATGGTTTAAAACAAGCTTCACGCCAATGGTTTCAAAAGTTATCATCTTGTTTACTTGCATATGGTTTTGTACAATCTGTAGCTGATACATCACTGTTTATATTACATACTCATGATTGTTACATTGCTCTAATTTGTTATGTTGATGATATTATCATTGCAGGGCCTAATGAACAGGCTATCATCAAACTCAAAGATCATCTACATCAGACATTTACAATTAAGGATTTGGGTATACTCAAGTATATGCTAGGTGTTGAAGTAGCTAGAAGCCCTGAAGGTATATTTCTCTGTCAGGGGAAGTATACATTGGATATCTTGAATGATACAGGTTATTTAGCCTGTAAACCAATGGATACACCTATGGATAGCAAGCAACATTTTGCAACAGCTACTTCACCATTACTTGCAGATGGTGCTGAGTATAGAAGACTCATTGGTAGGCTAATGTATCTCACCATTACCAGGCCCGAGATAGCATATGCCTTACAAACTCTGAGTCAATATATGTCTGCACCACATGAGTCTCATCTCCAAGCAGCTTTCAGAATTTTGAGATACCTCATGAAGAATCCTGGCCAAGGTTTATTTTACTATGCAGTTTCAAACTTCACTCTTACTGTATTTTGTGATAGTGATTGGGCAAGATGCCCAGATACCAAGAGGAGCATCACAAGTTATGGCATTTATCTTGGCAATTCCATGGTATCATGGAAATCCAAGAAACAACCTACAATTAGTCGATCATCAGCTGAAGCTAAGTATAGAACTTTAGCTTATACAGCTTGTGAGGTTCAATGGCTTCTGTTTCTGCTCAAAGACTTTGGTATAATGCATCATGATCCAGTTGCTATATACACAGTTTCAAAGTGCTATATGTATTGCTGAAAATCCAGTTCTTTATGAGAATACAAAGCACATACAAATAGATTATCACTTTACAAAAGAGAAGTTGAAGGCAAATATCATCAAAATCATCCATATTCCATCTTCTGAAAATATGGTAGATATATTCACTAAACCGTTGGCTAATGATTTGTTTTCTTCATTCATCTCCAAGACGCATCTTATGAATATACATATGCATCTTGAGGGGGTCTTAAGAGTAGTTATAGTTAGTTTAGCTGGTTAGTGGTTAAGTTAGTTATCTTTTCTCTTCAATATATAGTAGCTTGATTGTAAACCAAAACTATTGTATCATTCTTGGAGTTTTCATCTCCTTCAATTAATCAATACAATTTGGTTTATCACATTATCAAGATTATTCACACCTAATTCCAAAATAATTGAAGCCGAAAACATCCCTTTAATCGACCTATCTCCACTAGAATCTGTTAACTCTGATGATCTGGCACGTCTGGTGGGAGAGATAGGCAAAGCATGCCAGAACTGGGGATTTTTTCAGGTGATCAACCACGGCGTGCATGCCTTTAACATGTCGCAAAAGGTTTGAATTAGCAGCAAGGAAATTCTTCGCGTTGCCTACAGAGGAGAAGAAGAAGGTTAGCAGAGATGAGGTAAATCCTTACGGTTATTATGATACTGAGCATACTAAAAATGTCAGGACTGGAAAGAAGTGTTTGACTTTATGGTACAGAACCCGACTATCTTTCCAACTTCTCATGAACCTGATGATGAGGAGCTGATAGAACTGTTCAATCCCTGGCCTGAGACTCTCCCAGAGCTAAGGTCAGTGGTTTTCTTTGTTTCTACTCTTTTTGTGATCAATTTACTTTAAAAATTGCAAAAATGAAGTCTTTTAGAACTTGGTGCCTGCTTGTAACAAGTCTATATATTTTGAAGTGATTATATAAAGGAGAAGCAGCAAAAACGTTTTGAGGGAATCTAATGAGTGTATGCAAATTGGGCTAATATTTAATGCGAACATATTCCGATTTTCCAATGGAATTTTCTTTGATTCTGCTTCAGGAAAGTTATAACAAGTTTGTTACGGGGGAGAAAGGCATTTTTGGTCTTAATGTTTAGAGGGTCTGGCATGCGCAGTAAAATGTTTGCTCTCGTCGGCAAATTTAGTTCTCTTATGATTTCCGGCAATAGTATTTTGATCGAAAAATCGACTATTGATCATGTTGACTGCTAAGCTGTCTGTCAACATGGTCAAACACTCTCCCAATTTGTACTTCCATCTAGATGTCATCTAATACTAGAAACAAATTAAAACAAAAAATCTGATTTTAATTGAAAAAAGTAAAACTCAATTAGAATTTCAATTAAAAAAAAGAGAAAACAACAATTATATACATGTTAGAGTTGGAGAAACTATTTTTATTGACTGTTTTTTCGTTTTTTTATTGTAATTCTAATTGATCTTTGTTTTATTATTCACTCTCTATTTTGTTTTTGAATTAACATCATATTTTTAGTTTTTATTTTTTCTAGTATTAGGTGGCATGTAGGTGGAATTGAGAGAGATCTTTTGACCATGTTGACACCTCAACAACCAACATGGTCTATGATCGATTTTCTAATCAAAAGACTGCCAGAAATCATGAAACTATTTTTATTGACTATTTTTTCATTTTTTTATTGTAATTCTAATTGAGCTTTGTTTTATTATTCACTCTCTATTTTGTTTTTGAATTAAAATCACATTTTAGTTTTTATTTTTTTCTAGTATTAGGTGGCATGTAGGTGGAATTGAGAGAGAGAGCGTTTGACCATGTTGACACCTCAGCAACCAACATGGTCAATGATTGATTTTCTGATCAAAAGACTAAGATTGCAAGAAATCATGAAACAGAGGACTAAATCTGCCGGCGAGAGTAAACGTTGTATTGCGTGTGCCAGACCCTCCAAACTTTGGGACCAAAAATGCCTTTTTCCCTTGTTATGATCATTGACAAACACTCAGGGAGTCAGGTGTCAGGTATACTGCAGAAGTGGAGAAGCTAGCTTTCAAGTTACTGGAACTCATAAGCCTAAGCTTAGGCTTGCCTAAAGACCGGTTAAGCGACATTTCAAGGACCTAATTATAATAAAATCAGAAATCATTGCAAACACTTGTTGCGTTGAATATGAAACTTGCAAACTTGCTTACAAACCTATGAGAGTCGAGGTCTTCACCCTGCGCGTCTCGCTGAGAACTATGAGATTCGGACATCTTAACACGCTGAAATACGAGG
>JAYMSP010001984.1:0-27161 GCA_036897095.1 Plantago elongata | reverse complement strand
TTAGGCTTCCATCTGGCATGACAGCACTTGAGGAGCACCACGTGTTGGTTAGGACAGTTAATGGACGAATGGAATTGGTTGCAACATCGTACTCCACAGAATGTGCTGTGCAATCGTGCGTTAAGGCCAGGTCATTCGGGTCGTCGCGACAATTATTGTTGGGGAGGGAAATATTCGATGCACCAAAATCCGTGCGATCGAATATCATGACACGATCATTGTTGAGGAGCTGCATGTGCATTGCAGGGACGCCTGTGTTGGAGAGGATGCGGTTCCATTTGCCACCACCAGGGGCAGCGAATGTGAGCATGTGTTTCACATTTGGCGTTAGGAAGAGGTTGAGGAGGAAGAGACGGTAGAAAAGGGAGGAAGCAAGAAGAATTTTGTTAGTCGCCATGGAAAAGAAATTAGCTTCTTAGTTGGTTTTTGAATGTATATGTGTTGTAGACGTGGTGTTGGAAGTGTGGCTTGGTTGAGGTTTATATAGTTTGGAGCCAAGAGGAAGGTAAAATGTTGTGATCAGATCTTATTCTTTTGGTTGAGTTGTTAGGAGGGTGAGGAATATATATAAGTTCTTGGTTCCATGCATGTTAATTTGATGATTAATTAATTGTGTTTCATGTTGTTGAGAATTTTATCTAACTTAACTTTTATTGAATTAGTTCTCCTCATCATTAATCAGATAAGTCAAACTACATTCGCACACGTTTGGTGGAATTAGTGAACGTACATTTCTAATTAATTATGTGAAATAGAGTTTCTGGAATATGAATATAATGGCCGATTGGTATAGAATTTGAGTGAGTATTTAGATGAATTTTGATAAAATTATATTTGGAATGAAATTGAAATAGAGGTATTTAAAATGTATTATAAACCAAATCACTGTTCATCGAGCTAAATAGATCGATTACAATTGTATAACAATCCGTTCCGAAGTGTCAAATCGATTTCAAGTAACACAAATTTCTATTTTGTCATTGGTGCTTGGATAACTAGAGTAATAAAAAGTTGTCAATGGCTGTGGATCGATTTTATATGAATGAAGTTTTAAAAGTCAAAACTTGTATTTACTTAATTAACACTGATGGAACTTCATATATTACGGCACCTACAAATTATTCCCTTTCATTTGTATTTCTTTCACTCTTTTATATTCCCACATATAAAGTGGGAGGCGATATGATCTCTACTTAATTTAAAAAATAAATGAAATGTTATTATTGATAAAATATTGATGTTTTTCAAATGGTATTTTTGTTAGTTAAATTTATCAATGTCAAGTAAATATATCAAATAATTAAATGTCGAAAAACGGTCTCAGGTAATTAAATGCCCTAATTTCTCGTTACATAATAAACCTGTTTGTTTTTATGTTCTAAACGATCGAGCCTTTTGGCTAGCACGGTTACTCATGGACAACTCTCAAAATTATATATTTTTTAAATGACAAATGTGACTCACCAGATGATATGTTGACCTTACTGTACCAATATATATCTTTTTCCAGGATATTTTATCATCACTCATGCGCGTACATGTAGTCTTTCCAATTTGTCACATATCGTACGATTACTTAAGAGCAACCATGATGCACATTTTGTCCTCATTCGAGCACAAATCGGGGACTCTTTAGTTGTTCATCCATCCTAAGATTACTCCAGAGTAAACATGCTTAACTCTAGAATTCTTATTGATGGATTCACGAAAAAGGTGCACCTTGGTTAGTGTGAGTAGCACTTCCAATCCCTTTAAGTTTTGTAAAACTTAACTTGAATCTTGGGGGCATTAAATTCACCCACTTTTAAATTGTGCGATGTCTCCGCTACACTTTTGTTTGGACCAACCATTTACCCCTCGTGGTCTTTGAGTTGGCTCGGCTCAAATCTCAATTGTAAGACCCGAAAACTAATAGATCGAGCCCCGATATTTAGGCCGTCACGTTACACTGAAACTCTTATGGATGAAATTTTCAAAAGAAATGTACATATCATTGCTATAAGTAATACTATCAAATCTCACGTAGGGTAAAACTTAACTTCAAATTCCTAGGGTTACACTAAGCCTCCTCCTAAGTAGTTCTAACTCGTATACAATTTTGATATTTTTTAATGTTAGCACTCATATAGCACTTTGGAAGTTTAAACTGTGTTGTAAATCGATTTAATAATTGCTAGTTACTAATTCACGTCACTGATCGAATGGAATTTGCACTGTCACCAAACTGCTTTGAAACCTTTGCTAAAAAGCGGATAAATTATGGGTCAAGTGGGGTCATAACTACTAAATCAAAGACCAGGAGGTGATGGAAGTGGAACTCCCCACCGACGCCTACTGGATTCTAAAGGCCATCATGTAGAGCATGCACCTAATAGTAAACTCACCGACATGGATAACCATGGGCCAAAAGGGGAGATTTGATACTCGAGCACTATATGAGGAACTTCGTGGCATAAAGGCTGGAGTAAATTGGAAGAAATGGTGGTTCGATAATAAAGCACAACCTCGTGCCCTATTTTGCACCTGGATGGGGCTCAACAAGCGACTTGCAACTAAATATAGGGTGCGACGGTGGAACTCGAACATCATGCTATCATGCGCCTTTTGTATGGCTGATGAGACAATACAACATCTCTTTTTCACTTGTCCATACTCGCAGTAGACCTGGACGGGAGTTCTTGCATGGATGGGCACCCAACATGCACCACATAGCTGGGATGAGGAGATCGGATGGCTTTGCCTACAACTTCGGGGCATCTGGTGGAGGAAGAAAATACTCTGCTGCACTTTCGTGGAGACGATATATGCGATCTGGATGGAGTGAAATCAAGTTGTTACTAGCATTATCATTTATCAATAGGTGTTGTCAGGAGCTGCGCAAATATTGTGCACTACTCATGCTTCATTAGTTTTTTTTGATTGTGTTTGGTTATTTTGATTACCTGAATTTCCGAATAGGTTTTGTACTGAATTATTAGAATAGAATAAAGTATATCAATTCCAAAAAATTACTAATTCACTGTTTTTAATGAATGGTTTGTTGCCTTGCCACTGCATTAAAGAAGTGTCTATACAAGTCAAAGATTAATTAATTGGTAAATCACCACATATGTGAACTAGTCCTCATGCCAAAATAAAAAATGCTAACACAGACACGAGATTTACGGGAATTAAAGCATACCAGATTAATGATTAAAATTTTAGGTAACAGCCCCTTAACCTAAAATAATTGTGGCTAGTACCAGAAAAGAAAGACGAATTTTAGGGCTAAGGAGCATGCACGCAATTTGTTACATGAATTTTAGACCTTACTGTGATTAACATCAGACAATTTGTACAAAATTATAATTTATGAGGACTGCCCGTACACATGTGAATTGTAGGTGGTAAATCAAGTAAATGACCAAGGTTATCCTTCAAAAATGCGGAACATCTCACATATTTCAGGACCTGTGTAAACAATACAAAAAAGGGCACGGCATATTAAAATTACTCTGCAAAATAATATTACTATGAAGGAAATCTAGCTTATTACTAATCAAGAAATTAAATTGAGAAGTTACAAATTACAATATAAAAATAGTCATAGTCCAAAATAAAATAATCATAGATTCGAATTTGAGACATAATTTTTACATCAAAACATTTTACCACGAACCCATTTTTAATTTTACTTCTTTTGTTACATACAAGATACTCCCGAGTCCCGGCATATATAAGACTATAAGAGTATTAACAAATAACAAATGTTCAATTATAATGAATGTTTAATTTCAAGTATAGTAAATTTACAATGTATAACCTGAAGATCATCATCAATCATTAGTAGACAAGGTTAACTAAAATTTTCATCAGACCATATATATCCATAGCTTATTACATAATTCTGAAAACATGTGCAGTGTATACAAACCTGGCATGTCTGCTAAACTAACATAAAGATCAAAGAAGATCTCAATTATAATTCACTAATTTCATACATCTTGATCTGCTTTGCTGGAAACATAAAATCGGATTAAGTGATCTTCAATGATCATTATTAGCTACATATAGTATAAGACAAATTAACAAAAGGATTTATTGAGATTGCATTTTGTATAAATATGGATGTAATTATACCTTAAAATATACGTGGTCGATATATTACTCGGTCGGAATAATCTGTGTATAGCAACTAATGCATAAAAGACATAAAGAAAATTACTTCAAATTCAAATTAAGTTAATTCTTAAAGATAAAATGGCTGCTTCAGATTATACATAAATATGTTTGCTATATGTTCGATTAATTAACGAGAAGTCAAATTTATAGAACCAACCAAAATGAAGACTTGATTTTTTATTCCTCAATAAGTCAATATTCATTCTCTCCCAACAACACAACAAAAGGAATAAAATTTTATCATACTTTATTTACATTCGCATTCTTCCAAACAATATAAACCTCGTACATCACATAACAAACATCCAACACACAATCAACTCATTAACTCTAAAACAAGAAACTTCAACTTAATTCGATCGCCATATGGCAATTAACCAAATTCTTCTCGCTTCATCCTTTTTCTACCACCTCTTCCTCCTCAGCCTCTTCTTCGTAATGCCGAATACAAAAAACATGCTCGCACTTGCTGCCCCTGGCGGTGGCAAGTGGAACCGCATCCTCTCCAACACCGGAGTTCCTGCAATGCACATGCAACTCCTCAACAATGACCGTGTCATGATATTTGACCGCACTGATTTTGGTGCATCAAATATTTCCCTCCCTAACAATAATTGTCGCAACGACCCCAGGGACCTTGCATTAACAAATGACTGCACTGCACATTCTGTCGAGTACAATGTTGCAACCAATTCCATCCGCCCATTGACTGTCCTAACCAACACGTGGTGCTCCTCAAGTGCTGTCATGCCAGATGGAAGCCTAATACAAACAGGAGGCTTCAACGATGGTGAACGCAATGTTAGAGTTTACAAGCCATGCAATGACGGCTCATGTGATTGGCAAGAACTAAATGGTGTCCTCACAAAGGCGAGGTGGTATTCAACGAATCATATTTTACCAGACGGCAGACAAATAATTGTTGGGGGTCGTGCTCAATTTAGTTACGAGTTTTATCCCAAGAGGGCTGGAGCAGACATGTCTTACAACTTGCCGTTCCTTTCTCAAACTAATGATCCCACAATTGAGAACAACTTGTATCCTTTCGTTTTCTTGAATACGGATGGGAACTTATTCATTTTCGCTAACAATCGAGCTATATTGTTCAACTATGTAAACGGAGTAGTGGTGAAGAGTTACCCTGCAATTCCTGGTGGGGATCCGAGAAGCTACCCAAGCTCGGGTTCGGCTGTTCTACTTCCACTGAGGAACTTGCAAGGTGGAGCCATCATTTCAGCTGAAGTTTTGGTATGTGGTGGTGCACCAAAGGGATCATTTACGAGTGCAAATAACGGAAACTTTGTCCCTGCACTCAACACTTGTGCAAGAATGCAAATAACGGACCCAAGCCCACAGTGGATCATGGAAACCATGCCTTTAGCAAGAGTTATGGGTGATATGATGCTAATGCCCAATGGGAATGTCCTGATCATTAACGGGGCATCCACTGGTACTGCTGGCTGGAACATTGCTCGCAATCCTGCTTTAGCACCTGTCATGTATAGGCCCAAGAATCCAACTGGGCTTAGATTTGAGATTCAGAATTCAACCTTCACACCAAGGATGTACCACTCCACCGCAATCTTGCTCCGTGATGGTCGTATACTTGTGAGTGGCAGCAATCCTCATGCATATGACACTTTCACGGGGACGCCCTACCCTACAGATCTGACAATGGAAACTTATTCTCCTGACTACTTGGATCCTAGGCTGGTGAAAGTGCGTCCAACCATTGTATCTCCTGCACCACAATCTCAAATAGAATACGGCCAACAACTTGTCATCAAGTTCACTGTTCCGGGCAGAATCAATAGGAACCTCATGGCGGTTACAATGGTGGCACCACCCTTTACGACACATGCATTCTCTATGAATCAAAGGTTGTTGGTTCTCACTAATGAGAATGGGGTTAGCGCGAACGTCACATCACTTGGAAAATCAAATTATCAGGTTGGAGTGTTGACACCGCGTTCGAGTACTATTGCCCCGCCAGGATACTATCTCCTATTTGTGGTTTATCGGGAAGTTCCAAGCCCTGGACTTTGGGTTCAGATCAAGTAGTAATCAGTTAAGTTGTACCAAGTTCAGCATTACTGTTGTAAGTGTCCAGTTGTAAAGGCTCGAGCTCTATTGATTTTAATGTACACTTGTGAATTATACTTAATTGGGTTGTTAATTTCTACACTTCACAATTTATTGGTGGCTAATTAATTGGTTAAAAGCCGAAGACCCACATAAAACACTGTAGTCAAGTAGTACATAAAACCCAACAATCACTTGCAACCAGTATGATTGGCAAGAAAGGCAGGAACAAGTCAAGTTCTCATCATCTCTGTTTCAGTAGATCTTATATACCCCTTCTGCCATCCATAATCCTTTGTGTCGATACCAATCTTGGGCTGATTTCTAAGTGGGAACGAGGCAATATCGTACCATCTTCCCACGTACGTGTCAATGCTTTAGACCCTTCACCACTGAGGGTGAAACATCTTTCTTATGAGTTATAAGGTCTGCATTTTGGAGGGCAAATATACTTCAGACCAAAGGCAGCTCATATTTATTAGAGCAATAAGCAATTTCAGGTCTCTCCCTCAAAAGAAAATCCCATTTGTATTGATGTTGTTGACACATAGCAACTTATGATAGGACTGCCATTAATGTGGGTACTTTAGCAGATAAGAAAATGAAAGGAGCAGCAAAATTCCCAAGTTGTATAGACATTTATGAGATAGTTTGCCATTTTTATACACTTCTGTTCTGACAAACTAGAATAGCCAAGAATCTGCAAATGCAACACAAAATGTGAATTCCAGATCAATAGACCAGAGGTTGCTACTAGTCCTTTTTCGGAAACCCATTCACAATGATACCAAAATCAAACGCGATTGCTCTAGACTACATTACTAAATCTTATGATGAATAAGAGGAACCCTGTCACATCTTATACAATTGGAAGATTATATATACAAGGGCTTACGAAATAAACTCGTAAAGCGAAATTCACATAATTTATAGCCTTGTCGATTCAGCAAATACAAGCTCACAACCTAAAGGTGACTCGTACCATAATTTACATAGATCTCCAGAGGCAAGCACACATACTTACATAAGCCAAGTGAAATTGTGAAAGAGCTACTGCCTATGGGCTACTGCTGTTTATTGATAACACACAAGATATTTGATTCATACAACCAACAAACACAACTGTTGTCTCTATTTCCCAAAGATGGACTTAATCCACCAAAAGCCTTTCGTATCCTTGGGAGTTTCCTCACTCTCTGGAGGGGTGTCAGATTGTGGTGTTTTATGCAGCTTGGTCACATCATATCCTTCTTCCTTGGCCTTCTCTAAAAGCTGATTGTAGACCTCGTCATCCATACGAGCTTGCCTGCTTAGTATCTGTATGCAGAACAAATCAATAAACCATAATTCAATCACCATCATCACCTTTATTACACACTTCAGAAACACATGCTAGTTCATAACTGGACTATAGTTTGCAAATGAAATAAGAGCCAACAGTAAGCGTTAGCCACTAAACTAACTCAAAGTCCTTGTGCAACAACTCGAAATACAATTCACCACGACACTTCAGTCTCTTTGTATGGCAAACTTAACTATGATCTACTACTAGATGACAATAGAGCTCTCCAAGGCCAGCGTACCAACAGTACTTGGACATTTGTGATTGGTAAATTCGTGTTTGCAAATGCTTCTGACTAATATCCAAGTCACATAATCACACTGTATAGCTTCTTTCAGAAATAGGTAAACATGTGAGCTGGTTTTCAACCCACCTTTACATATAAGATGCAAGAACTCAACTTACACATGAGAATAAGCAGTACTAACTAAACCACATTCTTTATTAAATGCATACTTGAAGAAGGAAGTCAAACAACATTAAACAACAAAACATTCTTTTACTTCAAAAAGCAAGTCTACATAAAACAAAACCCATCAAAACAAGTTCCACAAACAATTATAATCGCGTAAATCTGGTCAAAAACATCTACTTGATTGTAATTGCTACCCGAACAACACATCATGCTAATAATCAACAACAAAACACAAGAAAAAAAAGAGAGCAACAGTCCATACCCAAAGATAGTTCCTTGAAGGCTGACCAATCAAAGCATACTGATACCCCTCATCAATAAACAAAACCCAGTAATCCCCAGTAACCGGAATAATCGGCAAGAAAGGCGGAACCCAAAACTTCACTTTAAGCTTAGCCTCATCACTATTCGCATCAGCCTTATACGCATACCCCTCAATAAACCCCCTTTTCCCATCAGTCCACGTCTCATTCACCACCTTCACAGTCCCATCTGGATTTAGACTATACGTAGCCCTCGTATCAATACCACCCTTGGGCTGAAATCGAGACGGAAACGACGCTATTTCATACCATCTTCCCATGTACCTCTCTAGGTCCAGACCCTTTACAACTTCCATCGCCTTTTTCGCCATTGATTTCGCAAAAATGTTGCTTGAAATGTGTAAAGATTTGATTTTTTTAGTCGAAATGTGTGAAGATAGGATTTTTATAGTAGATAAGGTGGAGAATTGGAAGGGTGTATATATAGGAGGGTGAGTGTGTGAATGAGGTGAAATCTTGCAGGGTAGTCCAAGAATGGTGGTGCCGTTGGATTGGAGTATTGTGGAGTGGTTTCAGGTCCAGATCCGACGGTGCAATTGGGTTGGGAACTGGATTGATCGAGTAGGATCTCGCAGGTTCACGAAACGTTTGGGTTTGTGTAATGTATTGAGTCGGTTTGGGATGTGGATTGTTCAAGGCCACACACGTGTACCATGCAATATTTTTAGGGCTTCCTTTTCCCATGTTGTGTATTCTTAATAAAGAATTACTTGAAGAAGTTGAGAGGGACGTCGTGGGGGATCGAACCTCGAAAACATTCTTAATTAAGAATTACTTGGGGAAGTCAAGATGGATGTCGTGAGTGATAAAACCGGTTCGAGTTAGACTTGCATTTACGAAATGTACCTACACGAAGATATGCCATTAGCTTGAGTTGCTCCCCTCTCGACCTGCTCTGTTTGAGGTCTACATGACCATATGGTTAAGAGAAACTAAGGAATTTATCTTCGGGCTCGAGAAAGAATGTGTAGTTCTCCTCGTGGGTAGATATCGAGCAGAGTTGCAAGCATAAGATATTAGTAGGTCCACGGTGTCCCGATCAAGAATATTTGTATATCTCATGATGTTGTAATTTAATACGATTCGTCTTTTATGTGCTCTCATGACTCTTTTGTTTTTGTCCAATTTTTATTACTTAAGGATTCTGCCGCATAATTATTCATATCACAACATAAAAATATATAAATATAAATAATTAAGTGTATTCTTAGTGTATTTGTATTATAATATTTTGAATTTTAATGTTTTTCATATTTATGCCGTATTTGTATTTATATGATTTTTTGAATATGTTATACAGTGTAACATATAATTATGGTAAAATATTTAAAAAATTATTAAAGTTACTATAAGGTGCTACACGTTAAACAAAACTATGAACTAGATTTGTAGGAGCATCTATTTTAAATCATGAGACATACAATGTTTAATGAGTCCATCCTTTGACCCAAACTAGATCTATAGTCTCTTTAAAAAATCTAAGAATTAAATGAATCTTTCAATGAAGTGGTGCATGTTAATTCCGCGTCCGTTATATCTGTGGTAAAAAAATGTTGACATCAAGCAAATTAATGAACCATTCATCAGCAACGGTCTAAAACTTGTCCAAAATTAGCCTGTTAAAAAGAAGTCAATCAGAGAAAAGCTAGCTAGCAAAATAAGAATCCATGGAACATCTGTATTTTTTGCACATTTCACGTTGACCCTTGATCCTTTGCCACTCTTTTTCTTCACCCTCCCCTTCCAACCCTTCTCTTTGCTTTTCCCCTTCTTCTTTTTCCCTCCCTCAAGCTCCAAGGGGAAATGCCACCTTTCGGAAAAATGTAAGTTTTCGCCATGTTTCTAATAGTCCCCGCGTGTATGACAATGTCATGTATGCGTATGCATTGTCTTAGTTTTCGAGCTCTTTCTGCATTTCTAGTACATTTTATGTCCGCGTCTATGATAATGCCATGTACGCGTGTACATTGTCCAAGTATTTGATACAAGATTTTTAGACCTACTGGATAAATCTTATCCTATCAATTTAATGCATGCACTTGTGAGAATGCATTGATGATTGATGGATCAAGTTTAATGGTTTTACAGTTTCTACAATTGAAATTAGACTAGAGTTTTGATTATAGTCAGAAATAACAAAACATTCCATTGTGTTTCAGTTTCTTTTTCATTTTCTGCCTGTTGAAGTAAGTTCACGCTTAGAAGCATTATGGTTTCATGCTTCCACTGCCTGGCTTTGGTGAATGTTCATTCTATCGAATTTGTCTTCTTGGTGCAGGATGCTAAAAGAAATTATACGCAATGTGCTTCTCTTTGCGTTCCTGGTTCAAATTCTTGAAGCTCAGGGTAGAGGGAGACCTCCTGTGGTTCCTCCACGGAAATGGATGACTCTAACAGGTAGGACTGGCTGAAGCGACAAACTTCCCATTTCTTGTCTTGAGTTTTTGAAGGAGATTTTGGAGAAATGATCATGATTTTAATGTATGCAGGCAGTCAGCCAGATGTGGTAGCGCGTGGTGGATACTCTGGATTCTTCCCAGACTCCAGCATGCCTGCTTTCGACATGGCTACTGACTTGGGCTTACCAGGAACGATTCTGTATTGCAATCTGCATTTCTCGAAAGACAATGATGGCTTTTGCATTTCACGAATTGATCTACAGAATAGCACGAATATCAAAACGTTTGATCCTAAAGGAGAAAAGACATACATCATAAATGGACAAGAAGTTCGTGGATGGTTCGGTTTGGATTATGAAGCTCAGAAACTTTTCGACAATGTCACATGTAAGTTCTCTAATCAACATGTCGCGTCATCTTCTTGTGTGCTACCTTACAACAGCACACCGGTTCAGTTTGTTCACAATTGTAGTTCTCAATTGGCATTGTGCTTATGGTTGCGGTTTGTTGAATCCTTCCAGTGATTCAGGACATTTTCACAAGGGGAAATACATTTGATGGCGAACCACTATTTTCACCTCTGGACATTAACCCGGACAAGAAGAAGCCACCAAGGAGAGTTTGGTTGAACATAGAGGTCTGCTTCTGTTTCTCAATCTATCATCAATTGACAGTAGTACTACAGAACATGTAGCAAAAATTAACCTTTCTGAGAAATTAAGTTGATTAAATGGGACGTTGAATGCAGTATGACATGTTCTATCAGCAACACAAGATCAGTCCAGAAGTTTATCTGCTTGAGATATATGTAGACTTACCAGAGTTCATCTCATCTCCTGAGATCGGTTTCTTGAGAGCACTTAGACCGAAATTGGGCAGGGCTAAGACAAAGCTCATTTTAAAGTTTCTAGGCCAAGATGTGGTAGAACCAACAACCAACAAGACGTATGGCTCTCTTCTTAGAGAGTTACCTATGATCAAATCGTTTGCACATGGGATTCTTGTACCTAAAGAATACGTTTGGCCTGCTACTGAGGAGCGGTATCTGCTACCAGCAACTACTCTTGTCCCCGACGCTCACAAAGCAGGGCTTGCAGTGTATGCTTCCGGGTTTTCAAATGACAATTTTTTGAATTACAACTATAGCTACGATCCAACTAGAGAGTATCAACAGTTTCTGGATAATTCTCAGTTTTCTGTCGATGGCGTATTAACTGATTTCCCTTCAACTGCCTCAGAAGCCATTGGTGAGACTAATTGATCACTTCTACTATCTAAAAATACGAGTTTGTAGAGACGTTAAACATCATGCAATTCAATATGTTTAAGATTCTGCAATAATGGTTTGGTTTCTGATCACAGGATGCCTATCCCAGGACAGGAATGCTACTAGGACAATACAAAGTGAGGATCATTTGATTTACTGTTGATTTTTATCGTTGTTTCTGGATCAAGATCAAGGATAACATATGTTCTTTATATTTCATTAAAGCTTTGATCATATCACACAATGGAGCAAGTGGTGATTTTCCTGGAGCTACTGATCTCGCCTTCCAGAGAGCTATAGACGATGGGGCTGATATAATTGATTGCTCGGTTCAAATGTCTAAAGATGGAGTTGCCTTCTGTTCAGATAGAGCAGACATCATTAAAACAACTACTGCAGCTACACTTTATATGGATCGAACTAGAAATATCCCGGAAATTCAAACAGATGATGGAGTTTTCTCCTTTGATCTAACATGGGAAGAAATTCAAGCTCTAAGGCGTAAGCATCACAACTTGACATTTCTACTTTTTTTGTTTTTGTCCAATTACTTGTGTTGAATTATATATCTCTGCATTCCAGCACAAATCGAGAGCACTTATGATGGCAACCTCGTTAGGAATCCTGAAAACAGTCACAGTGGGAAGTTTGTGACCCTTTCTGAGTTCTTAGAACTTGCCAAGACGAGAGCAGTTCCGGGAATACTGCTATTCATACAGGTGGTTTATGTGAACTTTTTATGACTTTAAACTTGGCCTTTTCCTAACAAAATTTCCTGCTTGTTAAATAGAAGATGCCTGACTGTTTCTTCCTCAGAACGCTGCACACCTTGCTTCACAAGAGGGTCTGGACATAGTAGGCACAGTCACCGATGCACTCAAAAACGCTACATTGGACCAGCCATCCCCACAGAAAGTTCTCATTCAATCAGAGGACAGCTCAGTGTTGTCAAGATTCAGAGACAACCCGCGTTATGAAAGAGTGCTATACCTCAATGAGCTGATAAGTGGTGCTCCTGATCAAGTAGCACAAGAGGTCAAGAAATACGCTGATGCAGTTTATGTTCACAGAAGCGCTATAATCCTTGAATCTGAAGATTTCGCCTTCAACTTCACCAAGACCATCCCTTCACTGCACGCTGCCAATATCTCTGTATACGTTGGAATTCTCAGGAACGAGTTCATGAATCTTATGTTTGATTATCTATCCGACCCTTACGTCGAGCTTGCTACATTGAACTCCCTTGGTATAGCTGGCTTCGTAACAGATTACCCTGCCACAGCTAACGCTTTCATGAGTAAGTATATATTCAAAAGTTTACAAGTATTTATAACTATTATATCTAGTTTAGAAGTGATTTTGTAGCCTATATGCTCGAGTACGACTCATCTATAACTTCTACTCGAACATAAAGCATTTGTGTAATGTGTTAAAATCAATGGCAGGGTCTTCATGTACTGCACATAATTCCCCATACTCTATCAGGCCCGTGGTACCAGGTTTCCTGTTCCAACCGCAACCAGTAGCTGATCCACCTCAGTTAAGTGTTGCTGAAGTTGTTGATCCACCATTGCCAGCTGTTGCCAGGCAAACTTCAAATGATACTGCGACGAACAACACAGCTGCACCCTCAGCAACACCACCACCACCAAGATCTTCGGCTACTACAGTCGCTATTGGCGTAAAAGGACTGATGTTTGCTGCAGCGGCAGTGCTTATGACCTTCTTGCTGGTAGAATGAACTGAGACATACTTTTTCTTATACCAGAGTTGGGAGGGCTTTTTAATATGACAAGGATGTATGTAATGTAACATATAAGCTCAATACGAATTATACATTGTTCACCTCACTTGATTTTTTAGAGACTATTTTTCTTCTTTTGGATAATCTTTGGATCATTACCTCTCCAGAGTCCAGAGAATACTTTTTTTTTTAAGAAGTAAAATGCTTTTCTTTCATTCATCAAGCAAAGTAGAACATTAGTAGCAATTACAGTGTTTCCTGATACTCAGAAAGGTAAACAGCCAAAACTAAATGAATCTATGGAGAAATTATGGCATAGTCTGTGAGCCTAATCCATTTGCCTCCCTTCTCTTACATGTGTAAAATCTGAACTTCTGTACAAGAAGAGGAGGACCTCTGAATCTCCTTACAAACTTCATATCCTGCTGTACGAGCTCGCCCTCCATTTTTAATGCCATCAACTATGTCCCCTAATGATAGCCCAAATTCTGCAATGAATTTACATCAAGTCTTTCTGCATAACCTTCCGCACAGTCAACTCCTGTGTTAGTTTCCTTGCAACATTTTGCAACTCGAGGCTAGGATAAAACCCGTATAATGTTCGCAATTGTTATTGCATTGTTGTAAAGCAAATTCAGCAGCTGCATTGAAAGAAGTAGATTTTTTTATACTACTGATATCATAAGTTCATATCAGGAATAGAAAATAATAGGCTATATCATAATAGTTAAATTTCAATATTCGAACAGAAGAATACTACAGCTTCTCTTAAAGTATACCCCTCACAACATGCATACGGATAAATGGTTATGACATTGTGGCTATACATCAATACAATCCAATACAGTACTGTGATATGCTAGTTAAAATAATTTAGTGCAGTATTTGACATGTCATTGCTAATTTTCAAAAGGGATGTGTCAATCCTCCCTGTAGTGCAACAGACTGAGGATCTACAGCATATAACGAGGCAACATAAGGTCATAAACATCTTCCCAGCTTATTTATCATTTATTGCTTGATCTGCTAAGATAAAAGAATATTAAGACAAAGAAAACATAAAACAGATTTCCAGACAAACTAAATTTCAAGTGAGGGCTCAGATTCACCTTTTATTGTCAGAAACATTAACAGTGGCAAAACTGCCAAGGCTGCAGAAAGCAGCAGCCCATCAATAAGCAATCTAGTTTCACCATACTAAAGATATAGCTTTGCTCAAAATCTGATAGTTATACTTCGAAGAATCATCACAGTCAAAGATACAAAGCACAGCATATTCACCAAGTTTATATGCATTTTGGCCAAGTTTGACACAGGAAATTACCCACAACAATTCATACCTCGCTGCACAGATAATGATCAGCCACATACATATTAAAAAAATAATGAGGTTTTCTAAATTTTTACTAGGTCCATCCATTGCACTAAGATTTAACGGTTAGACAAGAAATACATACAGCTTATATATACTCACAAGTTCACAAGCATACTTGAGCATATGCACTTAGAAGGCCTATTAATTATAATTGTATAATGAACTCAGACCTGCCTTTTCTTGTCAGAATATATTAATATGCCATAGTTGACATGGCAGCAAAGTAGCTGCCAAATGAGAGGTGCAAAAAGCCATCTGAAAGATAGTTTGATTTTGCAATGCCAAAGACACTTAACTCAAAAAACATTATCCTTTTGGTTTTAAACAATCGTCACAGCCTCGAAACAAAAAGATCACAAATCTGAGGTATAATAAACTACTGTGGACCTCTGTCAAAGTGTCAATTAAACGACTGCCAAAGATTGCTTGTTGGAATAGTTTAAAAAGCCCCAAAGGGTCTTTGATATTCAGCTCATTGATGTGAAATTAAGATTGAATTTAGAAGATCTCTGAACCTGGAAATTAGTTTCAAAAGCTCAGAGGGTTGTAAAATCCACAAGAATTGGTGTAATTTGGAATGCAGGAACTGAATCTACTGTTCAGCTCAGTAGGTTCAGATCATTATATAAAAACAACTACAAAGCCACAGTAAATAAGCAACACAAAATAATGGCATGAAAATGTAACTTAAGCATCCAAATATATGATGCAAAACCCATCTCTAAAGAAATTGAAGGCAAAATTCCACAATGTTACAGAAATCAGTTGCATGCCAAAATATCGCAAGCATAAAAATACAAACATTTCATATAACATTTATAGCATACACCTGTAATAATAGATCATATTCCAAACTCAGCATAGTATTTCAGAAATCCTAAATAGACACGACAGAAAGAAAATCTATTCAGCCCTTTAGGAGTGTTATAATTAAGTTGTGGATAACCAGGATTAGAAAAACCTTCATTTGGAATCTAAAACACAGCAATAGAAAAACGCAAGGGAAAAAGAAAAACATAGATCTTCACATAGAAATTGCATTTAAAGCACAAAAAGAAACAAAAAAACTGGGCTCAGATTCGCCTTTTGTCATCAGAATAGAATAACAGAGGTGAAACCACCATGGCTGCAGAAAGCAGCTGCCTAATGAGACAAGAAACAAGGCCCATCTCAGAGACGGTCTGATCTCGCCACGCCAAGATAAGGTTCCACTTAAAATCTGATAGTTTTCTACTTTTGAATCATCATAGCCTCTAACAGAAAGTAGCTAGTACTTTAACGGACAACGAAGCACAGCTCAGTTGGGTTGGTAAGACGCTTCCCTACATCCAATAGGCGGGGATTCGAGTCACAATTGCCGTTTCGAAAAAAAAAAAAAGTACTTTTAACAGTTGGTGTTGGGTTCAAGAAATTGTTGTCAATGATCATCAGCCAGTAAACGTGGAACAGGAAGTCAAATTTCATCGAAAATGAAAAGGCTGTGAAATCATTGGCTGCTTTGAGCTCAGAGAGAGGCAACCTGCCTCTGGGCACACAGAAAGACCAGACTCATGCTTCCAAGTAATGAGAGCTTGACGGGTTCAAATTAGAGAAATGTGCACGACACTTGAATGATTGTTATATATTCCCAATTTACATTTAGCCAAAAGCACCAAATTTCAAGTTTGAGCACTTAGAAGACTAGCTGCAAGCCTACAACTCACCATAATAACATTTTAAAGTCACCATGCCTGCATAAAGCAGCTGCCTAATGAGACATACAACAAACCCATCTAAAAGAGAGATATTGACATGCCTAGTTATGCCTTCACTCAAGGGTTCAAAGAATCAATACAGCCTCAGACAAAAGGTGCAACTCAATTAAACCAATTACCAAGGTTGTTGGCATGACCTAAAAAAAAAAATCCTGAAAATCTCGGTTTTCAGCTCATTAAAGATTGATATATTTGAGAATACTCTAAAGCCTTAACCAATTCAGGTTTCATATAATACCATGATCTCAGAAGGGTAACAAAATATCACCAGAATGCCTTCACTAATCTGGAATATGATGCATAACTAAATCTACGGTTCAGCTCAGTACGGTTCATATCAAACAGATACAGACAGATGCAAGGAAATACAAGCTATCAATCCAAAACTATGACTCAGAATTCAGAACATGTGATCTAAAAGAGATTGATGTAAAAAATTCAAATTGCAACAAAAATCAGCTGCATGTTGAGATATTACCAGATTACAAGAGAAAAGAGAAACACAATTTATGTTTGACACACAGCAAAAGAAACCAACAGATTACATTTTTTGTTAACAATTTGTCAGATCCACACAGAGACTACATCTCAAAATGAATAAACTTGGGCTCAGATTCGCCTTTCTTCATCAGAACAACAGTGGCTAAACCGCCATGGCTGCAGAAACCAACTGCCTACGAGACAAGAATCACAAGACCCATCTCATACACAGTCTGATTTCGCCACGCCAGGATACGGGTTAGCTCAAAATCTGATATTATTAACTTTTGCATCATCACAGCCTCAAATTGAATGCATCTAACACTTTTGGGGTTTAGGGTTTACAGTTCAAGAAATTGGTAATGATCTACAGACAGACAGTCAGTCCACTGGTAAAGGGTTGTTGATTGCTACTACATTTTATTTTAGAAGCCCAATCGAAAATCAAGTTTCTTTCGAAATCAAGATTAGGGCTTTGTAATCATCGGCTGCTCTGGGCACAGAGAGGGGCAACCACCCTTAAGAATCCGAACCTCTCTGCACTCTCAGAGACAAGCCTCATACTTAAACTAATGAGATTTATGACTCTCTGCTAACTCCATTTTCAATATTTATACACCAAAGTTCTACTTTTTCAAAAGTTTTTAAACCAAAATGATGAATAGAGATGTTGCACGAGGAGTTTAACCGAGGCCTTCGCTCGTCAAGTCTCATTCAGATTAATTAGGGATTGATTGGTAGGTTTAAATTTTTAATGGTTGATCGGGTAAAAACAATCTGTTTGGTATAAAAATTGGATTTAGAAAAACATACTCGTCGGCGTGCTTCAGAATCACTCGTCGGAGGAGTGATTCCAAAACACCCCGTTGAATGTGTTTTTCGGTGAACGCGGATTGTCTATTTTACCCACAATTTATCAAATGAATTTACATTTATCACACTTGAACATATCTTTATAATGATAGTATCAAAATTACTTTAGAATTAAATATTTTAATCCCTTGAATTCTTATACTTGCTTCAATTTTATTGCATTTCAATGTTGCGCTGTCATAGAATCGTACTCAGGGGCGGAGGCACTATTTAGACTAAGTGTGTCTCCAGCCACATCCGATCTCACACTTTTAATTGTATATATAATATTTTTTGTTAAATAATCTCATAAAAATTTCGACTTTTATCATGCATACTACTGAAATTTCACGTTTATAGAGTATATTTAAACTTTTAGTTTGTAAAGACTTAGATTATGGCGACGATGTATAGTTTTTTTCGGTATAAGTAGTGTAAATTTTCAATCGAATTTTTACAATTTTTAATAAATTACACGTTATTTTTATTTTTAGCTCCACTTCTGATTGTACTATATGCTAATTTTATATGCGCCTATATTATAATATTTTGCGAAACGAAGTATCACCGATTAAGTGAGTGATTCATTTCTTACGTCTTCGAATTCTTTTTAACAATTATCTAATTCAAATTTAATTTTCATGCATTTCATTATATACCTTTTTCATTTTTTTTAAAATTAAAATAATAAAAATATTCAAAACCAACCACATTTAATACATTAAAAAAAACCATAAATTTTTTTTAAAACACAAATTACCTTAGAAATATTCAAGACAAACCATTCATTTAATAAATTACATTACAAATACAAACTATAAAATATTTTATAAAAAGCAATTACAAAACACATTGACAAATACACATGTTTCGTTTCAACCAAACAACTTGGTAACAACTATAAAAATTAATGTTATTTTAGTCATTTCACCATGCAAGTGGCTAAAATACAACCACAATCACATTTCATAAATCGTACAAATCAGTTGCTTGCATTTCGAAATACATATCAAAACAACTCTTAAACTCTGAACCAAACAACGTGTTTCCCGGTTAAACTTACTAAAACACTCTCATACATACCCAAATCACATATGTACTTTGACCGGATAAAACACATTCTCTATCTATCGATCCTAAAATTTAAATTGTGTTTTGTTTCATGATGGAGTAGAACCGAGTTCAATTGACTAATTGATACCCATCGATGCTTACTCATTTCAAATATACTCCTTTCTATCTACAATTTGCAGTTCATTTTGTTATTGTCTCGATATCAACTTTCTTTTATTACTTTTTTCAGTATTTCGCTTACATTATCAACGCAAAACTCTGTCTCTCACACACACATTAATCTATGGCACCTTCCTCTTAAAATATATTCTAGTTATTTATATATTTAGACTTAAAAGTCACACATCAACACTGAGTATGAAACGATGGAGCATCTTTGTCATATTTATATATATATATATATTTGTTCTCGGTCTCAAATCAACCAAAATACGAAAAAGTAAGAAGATGAGGTGGAGTACTCAATCTCGAACATATATCGTGACCAAACCTCAAAAAACAATTTGTTTGGTCAAACGAGTCGAACGAGAACTCAATGAAGACAGCTAGACTCAATTAACTTAGTTTATCTGGATGGTAGTGTTTTAGTAGTTAATTATTATTTAAAATAAAAATAATGATATTGGTAATCAAAACGTCATATGTTATTACGAAATAAGTATTATTTTAATAAATAAACTCTAATATTTGGAATATAGGTGTAACGATTCGGACACTAATGGGCCGAAACTGGCCCGTTGGGCCAGCAAGGTTACACATGGATGGCCCACCACTCGGTACAATATTGTCCGCTTTAGGCCGGAGCCTGCACAGATTTATTTTTGAGTTTCCCTAAAAGGCCTCGTACCATAGGAGAGTGATGGTCTACATATATACCATTCATCTTTTCTACTCGCAAGCGAGATGGAATGTTGGGTATTACAATCTACCCCTTAAATTTTCGACGTCCTCGTCGAGCTTTCTTGGGGATTAATCCAGGACCAACCATCCATGCAGGATTCTAGAGTGGCTCCCACCGCCCATATAGTGTAGCACTTTGCCCCGCATGGCACTTAGTTCCCGTAATTTTTGATAGTCCCACTCTGTGTCATTTCTAACGACCCGATCACTAATGGGTCGAGACCCGGCCCGTTGGACCGACAAGGTTACGCATGGATGGCCCACCACTCAGTACGATATTGTCCGCTTTAGGCCGGAGCCCGCACTTAGTTCCCGTAATTCCGGATAGTCCCGCTCTGATACAATTTCTAACAACCCGACCATTGATGGTCGAGACCCGGCCCGTTGGACCGGCAAGGTTTATGCATGGATGGCTCACCACTCGGTATGATATTGTTCGCTTTGGGCCGAAGTCCACATAAATTTATTTTTGGGTTTCCCCAAAACGCCTCATACCATAAGAGAGTGATGGTCTACATATATACCCTTCCACTCACAAATGATGTACGATGTGAGATATTGGGTAACAGGATCACAAGTCAATGTGAAGCATCAGTATCGTAATTTGATCTATTTGGAGTTGGTGGGCGGAGTGGAAGTCGATAATATGTTTTTCAGATTCTTGTCGTACAGATTTCCCTTCCTCCAAGAATTAAGATATAAAGGAATTCACTCAGTATAAGTCCTCTAAGGAATATTGCAGATGTAGAAATAGCAAGTGATTCACTCAAGTACTTTAGCTTGACTGAGATGGATCAGTTGAAATCTGCCGAAATCCATGTAACAAATATTCACAAGCTCAGTTTTACTAGACTGTCCTTTAGGACTGCTTGTGCGAATTGGGAGTCTGATTTGAAGTTCATCCACCAAGTGTCCGATGTCGATTCTCGTTTGTTTTGGAAGATTAGCTAGAGATGTTTTGCAAGGGGTGAGTTTGTCCAAAATTTCTCTTGTTATCAACTTATCAAGGGATCAATCTAATTGGGAAAATATTATATCACTTCTCCCTCCAACTTCACCTTTTGTGGAGAACCTGAAGATAAATTCAGATCTCCAGATTCATGCAAATCTCTCCAGACATGGAATATTATGAGGAATCTCTAAGGAAGTGGTGTTCTGCTCCACATGAAGCTGCTTGCAAATTTGGACAGATGCGGCTAAGGTTGAAATGGCTTAACGTTATAGCCTGAGGCCTAGCTTCCAATGATCATGCTGCTAACTTTATACTGTAGAAAACTGACATACATACGACGTACTTGTTATAAGTTTCATCGAACTGCATTTCCTTGTTACTTATGTTGTGGCTAGCTAGCTCTTCAGGTTCATGCCTGTATTTTCAGTTTCTTTTGGTTCTGTGTTGCTGTTTGTGTTAGTCGGATTATGTACTTTCTTCATGAGGTTTGGCACTTGTGTCATTAACTTGCTTTAATCCAATTTTACTTATTCCAAAAAGAAAAGCTAACTAGCTTACATGTTTATGAATCCACTCCAGATTTTGCAAATTCCCGTGGCATACACTTGTTGCGAAGTTTGATTTCAAATCCGGTCAATTCAAGGGGCAATCACCTCCGTTTAAATACAAACTCAGATCGGAAAAGCAATCTGTTTGGCTCATTGATAATTCCATCAAGAACGGATTCAAAAATTATAAATTGGGTGGACTAAGTTTAAGTATAATTTTTTTATAAATAATTTATTTAAAACTCACGAACGAATCATAAAGAGAGTGAATTTCTATTAGTCTGTGGAGACTTCACATATTAAATTAAAGTGAACGACTATTATCAAAGTTAAATCATCGAGAAATCATGATTTTTTATTATAAAAAAAAATATAGTTCTCATATCTTATAAATAGTGTTATGATTAATTATTATTTAGCAAAATCATTTCCTATGAGAATTAATCAATTATTAGGGTGTAACTATGAATATAAAAAAAAATCAACATTTTCAAGAATAGTATGTAGTTAAATGATTTGACAAGGAGATATATTTTGAGAAGAAATACTTACCATAAAATGTAGAGAACAAAAGTTTCAGATATATGTATGAAATTGTAAATATTATAAAAATATTGATTTTTTTTTTTTTTAAAAGGAATGTATGATCTATGAAGGTTAAGAAAAAGAATTTTAAAAGGAAAGAATGAGTTATATGAAATTCATAGAAAAATGTGCTTTGAACTCATGATCAATTGGCAAAAATGCAATAAATCAACTCAACCAAAGCATTTTATTATAACAATATATATCAATAATACTATCTAATAATTTTGCAAAATTTTAGGTGGGCTTGAGCCCACCCTAACCTCTTAGTACATCCGCCCGTTCAATATTCAATTTGAAATATGTGCAAATGGAGTCACTCATTTTTCATATATATGCATCATGAATCATTTAAATCAAAGTATTAACACTTTCATGGCTCATGCAAATTCGGAAGGCAGATTTGGAGAGTGCCTAAAAACTCATGAATATCTTGGCGGAAACGTAGATGGCTGCCAAAGGTTCAAACGACATTCGTCATATCCATCCATATGTGGAATTTGCTTGCACAACGAAAGGTTCCACCGACAACCTCCAAGAGAAGTGGTATATACCGCATACACCAAGTGCAACAAGATTCATGAATTTAAGTTCATGAACGGCGTTGATGGATGCCAAGAGTACACGCCAACCTATAATCCGTCTTTTGAAGAAACCTTATACTGTAAGTGCAGTGGCTGCCACAAGAGTTTCTACCGGAACATAATAATTAAAGAAATAATTGTACGAAAAATTACATCCGGTCTCCCTACAATCGACCCTAAGTCCGAATAAATTCCGAGGAAGCAGGTGTAATCTTTCTTGAGTATGAATTTATATTTTTTTGAGTTTTTTGTTTTTTTGGTGAGTTAAATATTTTTAATATAAACGGCTCACCGCAACATTACAAAGGTAAAAAAAATCATTATATTCTTCTCGAGTGATCATAATTTATTGCGCATAATGTCAATTTCTCTTCTACGTAATCGAAAAAATTATTTAGTAAAGATTAATGGAGGCTCAGATCTTAAAAGAATGAGAATTGAGAAAGAGAATCCGGCCACGCCATGGCTGCAGTCACCGGCGGCGCGTGGGACTCAATCCACGCGCCACCCGGGTCGCCCCGCCAAGATGCGGGCCGGAAAAATCTCTTTACACAATTCATCATCAGCCCAGAAAGGAAGAAAGGAATCATCATAGCCTCAGTTTAGTAATGGACTGCAAATAATTCACCCACAAATCAATTACGAATGCACTTGACTTGAGCTTAGTTGCATCTCAGAAGAAAAAAGAAGAAAAAAAAAAACCATCAATGAATAAATTCAGTCATTCACTGCAAGGGCTGTTAAATTGGTTGAAGAAATCATGGGGTTTTTTTACAGAGAAGGGTAACCGCCCTTTTGAAACTCCCGATTTCTCTCTGTAAACCCTCTCATTCTTACTCCATTCTGGGCAATGACTGTTTCAAGTGTTCTTTTCGCCATTAATACAAGGTGGAGAGAGTGAAGTGAGTGAACCTCATTTTGTACGAAATGTCCGTTTTGCCCTTGTCAAGTCGGAGTTTTACGGTACTTCAACTAGATGCTCGTTCGTTTCAAATATACTCCTTTCGTATCAATTTAAACTTCAATTCTCCATCCATTACTTGATTTAATATTCCTTTCATATCAATTTAAACTTCAATTCTCCATCCATTACTTGATTTAATATTTCTCTCACATTATTCACTCGGGGGCTGATTGGCATTTAATGGTGATTTTGGTGAAATTGTGTTTGAAATGGAATTGAAATGGGGTATTTCAAGTGTATTTTAGGTCAAATCACTGTTCATCAAGTCAAGTGGGAGCATTTAAATGCTAGCCCAATCAGCCCCTCGATCTCTGACATAAGGTGTTCAAACTCTCTCATACTATATTTTTGTCCAACATACATCGATACATGCCTTTAAAAACTTTAATTATTTTTGGTTGAATGGTGAAATGCTTGGTTTTTGTTCAGCAGATCATGGGATCGAATCCTATTAGTGACATATATAAAAAAAGAAACTTTAATTATTTATATAGTTAGACTTAAAGTCACACATTGACAAATGAAAAGTTGAGTAAGAAGGGAAGAACTTTAATATTTATATATATCTTTGCTAACTAAATATATTATAATTTACATATATATTAAAAATTAGTTCAATTTAAGTTAAACTAAATATTCAATTGTATAACTATTATAGTTGTCTGCAAATATATATACTTCCATATAGTGATTCGTTTTTTACACTTTTAATTAGGTTGGGGGTGTTTCAGTAGTTAGATGTTCATTTGAGGTAGGTTTATAATTAGTAAAAATTTCCCAATTAAGTCACTGTCTTAACACTTTTTTTTTAAAGGTCAAATACAAAGTATGCTATATCACCATATAAAAGAAACCAACACCGTACAAGGCACTAACAAAACACTCGACGAGCTAGTTTATGAGCTAGCAAGTTCTTGTCTCGCGGAACAAAGTCTAAGCTAAAAGAATCAAAAGACATAGCAAGATCCTGAATGTCAGATAAAATAGGACCCTATGCAGAAACCTCAAAGCTAAAGATGAAAACAACTTAACTAAAGAACTACAATCAAAGTAAACTTGAATTCGCTCCCTTCCTTGTAAAACAACCTACTGGACAGCTGCTCGAATGGCATAGGCTACCGCACTCTGAGGAGACAATGGTTGATTAACCGTTTCTTATCGCTTAGCTAGCAACCCATCATGCATCAACACTTCGTACCCGATCCCAACCCTCGATCCATCAATGGAGAATGTCGCGTCCACGTTAATCCTAGTGAACCCTTCCTCCGGGAGATCCATAGTCGAGTCCAATACTGGGGTTGTCACACACGAGTTACTCCCCTGCCCTTCCGCAGTACCATCAACACCCTCACTACTTAGCCCACCACTGCCCAGCTCCCTTGGCCTGTTCAATATGCCAGCAACCATATTCTTGGCATGGTTATCCAGGATTTCGATCTTATTCTCTTAAAACCGCCTCACAAACTCAACCACATCTAAAGCAGTATGCGAACTGGCTTCGATAACCTTCTGATTGTGATTATACCAAATGGCCCAGAGAATTGTCATTGCATACTCCCAATCCTTCCTGCTCAAATTCCCGACGTTTTTCATATACATTCTTCGACAGTATTAACATATACATTCCAAGCTCTCATCGGTAGATTACTCAAGGCCCAAACCTGACGGGATAGGGGACACTCTCTTAATCGATGTAGCACGGTCTCCTCTCCTCCTTGACAACTCCAACCCCACTCCGATTTTCCTGTTGCTGCTTCACAAAAATACGCGCACGAAAGTACCCATCTTTAACTGTGTATGCTCCGGACATCGTGCCATTCCATACCATTCGTGGTTGTCGTGATAACGGAATTCCCAATATCATATTTGTGTCTTCCTAAACACAATAATGTCGCACCAACTCTTCATCCCAAGCTCTATCCGCACCAATCAGATCAGACACCCGCAGATCGTCAGGGGTCTCACCATTCAGCAGTATGCACCGAAAGAAAGAATCTCTTGGAATCCAGTCATCAAACCAAACCCGAATATTCTCCCTCGAACCCACCTGCCATCTCACTCCTGCCTTGAGAATCGGAACTACATCAGTGATACTCCTCGAAGTGTATGAGCAACCAGCCCTCGCACCTGCTTCCAGAATCGAACACCTTGGGTAGTATTTCGCCTTAAATATCCGAGCTAGCAGTGTTTTAGGATGTGAAAGGAGCTTCCAACTCTGCCTTGCTAGCAATGCTAAATTAAACGCATTCAAGTCCCGAAAACCCAGGCCACCATCATGTTTGCTCTCTTTCAAGGATTTCCAATTAACCCAATGGATTTTATACACTCCTTTGTTCCCCACCAAAACTTTGCAAACAATGATTTCAGCTCCCCAAGAAAGGTCTTCGGAAAATGAAAGCAGATCATTTCCAATTTATTTTTTAGATGCAAATTTGCGTCTAAAGTTTGGAACTTAGTTTTGGATCGGATGGGATGCGATATCCAGCTTTCAAGTTTCTCCCACTATTAATCAAAATTCTTCCAATCCAATAATTAAAGCCAGTGTTTATTGGGTGGAAGTTCACACCTGCTTGTGTGTGGCAGTACCCACGTCCTCGAAAACGTCCCCGCATGGGGACTAGGGCTGTTTAGACGTCCCCGTGCTTCTCTGGCAGTACCAGATCCACTGCCATGGCATCGGCATGTGTGATGGAAACTAAACCAAGCTTGTGGAGGAGAATATCCGAACACAAGGAGGTTTTTATGTCAAGTTCCGAACCATTCACATGATTCCCAAAAGGCCAACCATAACTAGCACTAGCAGGCAACACTTGACAACAAGAATCACTCGGTGTCCTATTGATGGTCACCCTACGCTCTTAATCATAAGTTGCATTTTGCACTTCAGATAAACTACAGCCTACAGGATTGAGATAACACATAACTATGTCCCCCAGTCCTTGATATCCGCCTGCTCAGTGTTATCAACTTATTCCAGCTTTTGCAATCTTGCTAAATCCATAGATCTTCAGTTTCAAACTTTCAATGCCATATCCAATGGCGTCCTGTCTAAGACAACCAAGAAATAAGCATCGATCCTTCCAATGCATACAACTTATGGCCGTAAAAACTAGTTGTACGACTATTGCAACAGCTTGGCAAGTGATATGGTATAAATCGGGCTATGACAAGGTTCGCGGATTAGGTAGGATCTAGTCCGTCTTGGTTCGCCTCGATTGGTCTAAGGTTCATCCGGATGACAAGGGGCCTTCGTCAGGAGTGAGTAGAGTCGGCCTCCGGGGTAGAGTGGAAGGGGCCTTCGTCAAGAGTGAGTAGAGTCGGCCTCCTTTTAGCTTGACTTGGTCGGATCCTTCTCTTGAT